>JADRCD010218940.1:9545-23826 GCA_019843815.1 Montemys delectorum
GAAAGGAAAGGAAAGGAAAGGAAAGGAAAGGAAAGGAAAGGAAAGGAAAGGAAAGGAAAGGAAAGGAAAGGAAAGGAATGCACTTGGACAGATTACAAAGGGAATCATATATGGAACAAAAAATGACAAAGAGGAACCTGAGCATTCTTCAGTTACAGTTGATTCTGAAGGCTATGGCTACTCAGGGCAGAAAAATAGAAACTTCTTGTACAGCCTAAATCAAGGAAGACCTGGCTTTATCCTTTGCGTCATTCCACAGTGACCCAAACCATAAACAACCATGACTGATAGGATCATCAACTAAAGGGGTTTGGTAGATGACACTGGTCAACAGCTTGAGGCTGAGGTGACTCTTTTAGGATGTCTACCTTTGGCACAATCCTAACAAACCTAGAAAGACACTAGAGAAAAATGTCTGGTACATTGGGGAAGGCAAAACCATCACCCAGCATATACCATTACTGTTTCCAGAGATGTCAGAAATAAGTGAACTACAGGAATGTGATGGGGCCTTGGGCTATGAAGAGCCCTTGGGCTGAGGGAGGGCAGCTGTTTCTGAAAGACTGTGTAAGAATTGCCTTTTTAAATCATAAAGCCTTTGTAGCTGTGCCTTTTTACTCAGATTGGCAATGTAAATGTTACCTGATGTTTCTAAATAAACCTCCAGAGACAGCAGGAAAGGATAACCCCAGTGTAGTAGCACAGCAGAGACTCCAGCCAACAACATGGACCCCACACAGTGCTACAGCACAACCTGCTTTCCTCATCACCTGGTGATGACTCCTGAGAGCCTCGGCTTTCCTGCTAAGCAGCTCTGACCTCTCTCTAAGTGCATTCATATTATCAGAAAATTATAAAGCTTTTTATTCAATAACTAGAACACAGAAATGATTAATGGAAACAAATGTCGTGTCCATTAGGACCATACTCACTATTTACTAACAAGCCATGTCCTGTAACCTCATCACCACAGTGACTCAGGTGACCACTCCTACCAGGTAGAATGAGGCTAAGTGCTGACATAATTTGTGAAGTTAAACGGGAATGGAAAGAGTCTTAAGAAAATTTCAGTCTATAAAGGTCAGCAAGGAGTATTCTGTTAGGTGAGATTTGAACATACAACCCATTTCCTTTTCAAAGACTTTTAGAACTTCTAAGTATTCACTGTATAAAAGCCAGTATATTAACAATATTCCTTTTATGGTATATAACCAAGAGAAGCTAAATTAGGTGTGTTTGTTTAAATTTGAAATTAAGACATCAGTATCTTTCAAGATGTATACAAAGGATTACTTCTGAAAACCTCTAGAAATCACGCCATACAACTTATGGATGATAAAGTAAATTTTGTAGTTAGGTCAGAAAGAAATTGAAATTAAAATTAACTGACATCTTATAAAAATTAAGTAATTTAAGACCTTAAGGAAATGAATATCCTGGGAAGAAAAGGCACTTGATGCAGCACACAGTACCCTGTGCTGAGGGCCTTCAGACTCAGCTTCCATGTGGCAAATCTTGAAACTCCCAATGCAGCTCCAGAGCTCCTCCCTCCATAGCCTTCCTGGGTCCCAACCACCTCCTGATTCTGTACTTACTCAGGGCACTTACCCAAATGTAAGTGGTGGGGCAGGTGGACTCAGCCTGAGGAGATCCTGCACAGGCTTATCTGAAGGGAACCTTTAAAGCATCTCTACAGCCTGTAATTTTAGAGACTGTCAGTGACAAGTTCCCACTGGAGAGCAGGAACATGTGGCATCCCACTGGAACATTTGACCTGTTGAGTTGACTCTACTCTGTTGAATAATAGCTGTCCTGGGAGAGCTGGGCCCAAACTTTTCACTGAGCTTCCTTGGCACACCTTCAAGTTAGATCAGAACACAATGTAGTCAACCCAAACTTGCTAATTTTCTCCTCAGGGTAAATGAGTACAAACTAAAATTCTACTGCATAATTTATCTGCAAACATTGAGATTTCTGGAGACTTTCTTGAGCTTCCATGCTTCTGACTGAATCTACACAGTGAGTGACAGGCTTCTTCTTCCAGGGCCCTTCAACACATGGAGAACATGTATCCAAGAAAGTTTTGTTCTGTGCTCTATGACTTTCAGATTTCCAGCTCTTAGTAAAGAATGAAAATGAAGTTAAAGAAAATACAAAAGTAAAGGAAGACTTGGGAGTTTAGGGCTGTGTAGTCATAGGCAGCTTTAATAAAACTGTGCCTGAGACCAATGCTGAACTAGATTATTCTCCCCTGGGAGCTTGAATGGCCAGCTTCCTCTTCATGGTGAAGTCAGGAAGTCTTCACATCTGTATGGAAATAAATGACATGCAATTTTGCTTTAGACCTATAGGTAATTTACATACTGTAATATAAAGATCCCAACAAGTAGAACTATGGACCATAGTCCAAAGATAATCCAATCATCCAGGGTGCCCTACACCTGTTTTTTGATCTTGTAATTAGAAGATAACATTGTATTATACCTGCTCTCAGTATGCCAAGAGTTCACACAGGAGCAAAGCATGAAAGATTAGCTATATTCAGAGAGGGCTGGAGACTTAAGAAACTAAACATATGTAAAAAAAAAAAAATCAAAGACCATAGCATCTACTGTCTAAGATTCTACACAAGGGACCTAGGGGAATGGAATTCTCAGAGGAAAGGAAAGGCACCCATTTAACAAATGCCCAACTCATGCCAAGGGGAAGTCTGAATGGTGCACAGTGTCTTCATAAGCATGAGTATGTTAATGCTCATACAACAGTCATAGCTCAGCTGGGAAAGAGGAAACCCATACCATGGAGGGCACTGGAAAATATTCATCCCATGTCTATACTTTCCCTGAGCATGCTGGGATTCTGTCCTAATCTCTTGCAAAGGCCATAGCTATCCAGTGGTCACCCGGTTCTCTAAAAGAACATGGGGGATTGTGTGGCAAAGATGTTGACCTGGCAGAGGAGGTGGCCTTTGTCCCCTGCCCTTTCTTTACGAAGTCACTGTTCTTTGGGGGAACAGACTCCTCTTGGATAAAGAGATGCAAGCATACATTCCAGATTTAAAATGAACTTGCTCTGTGACTCTGGACAAGTGAATCAACCTTCCTAAATTTTCATTTCTTTCATTTTTAAAAAATGAATATTTTTAAAATTTTATGAGCATTTTCCTGTTTATATGTATGTTCACAGCATATTTGCTTTGTGCCTGATCGAGAACAAAAGGAAGTACTGTATCCTCCAGAGGTAGACTCACAGATATTTGACAGCACCTACTTAGGTGCTAGGATCTGAACTGGAGTCCCTCAAAAAGTGGCCAGTGCTCTTACTTCATAAGATTTATCTCTAGCCACTGACATTCAAAACATTTGTATTGCTAAATGTTCACGGTGCCTAGTCCTTTGATTTTCATACAAATCCTTGGATACATTGCTATTTCTATGAATTCCAAAGTGGCTTTGGAATTCTGATGGAGATTGAATCTACTCTATAGGTGGCTTTTGATAGCAGATCCATTTATCCTGTCAGTCCAGGAGCATGAAGAGTCCTTTCTAGGGTGTTCCTTTATTTTTTTCTTTTTGTTGTTTAAAAATGTTCATTACATAATTCATTTACTTCCTTGGTTAGATTTAATCTAAAGGCCAGTTACTTATTTACCTATTCATTTACTTTAGATTCTTGTGAATTGGATTTTTTCTCAACAGGTTTGTTATCACTACACAGGAAAGCTGCACATATTTAATTGTGTATCCTGCTTCTTTCTGGAGCTTTGTGTGGCCAAAAAGTTTCTTAGGGTCTCTTATGTACAAAGTGCAAGGAGCCTGACCTTTTCATTTCTATTGCACTTATATCATTCCTATTTTTGGCCACTTCTATCATTCTTATGTCTTCTTACTCATGTCTTCTTAATCTAGCTAAACCTTGAAGGATTGTAATGAAGAAGAGGGTAGGTGGCACCCTGTTCTCACTCTTGATTTAAGTAGACATGAATGAAGTTCCCTAATGTGTACAATGTTGAGTATAGATTTGTCAAATATAGCCATTATTATAATACAGCATGTCCATATATTCCTACCCTTTTAGAGATTTTAACATGAAAAGTTGTTAGACTTTCACAAAGGCCTTTTCTGCATCTATTGACATGATCCCATTGTTTCTCTCTTAGAGCTCTGTGTTTTTCTCTCTTTGAACTCTATCTCTGTCCATTAACTACAATATCCTGTGGAGCATGTCCCAGACACTGACATCTTATAGACACTGGTATGTAACCACTCTTCTAGAGTAATTGTTAAGGGCCAAAAGTCCATAATAGATATCCTGGGGAGCAGGTCTCAGACATTGACATCTTACAGAAATTAGTATGTAGCCACTATTTTATAATACTTGTTAAGGACCAGAAGTCCATGATAGATCAGAATGGATGTTGAGCCTGGCTCTGTTATGTATTGATGGAACCATGAACATTTTCAGCCTTAAAGAACCCCTGTTACTTGTTTGTAAAACTGGGAGGGAAGTGCTTACTTCTCAGGGTGCTGAGGAATTAAATACTAGAGAGTAGAAATTTTGTACACAGTGAGTGCTTCCTAAGAATGTCAAGATAAAATATACTATGTATTCTAACCAGAGGACACCCTACAGGAAGCTTATGTGCTTGGCCAATGGTAGCCACCTCAAGCAGATATCTGTGAGTATGGGTGTTGTCACTGTAGACAAAATGGATGACCATATACCAGCTACTGTGACAAGGTTGAATTAGTCATGATGATTCTGGGCCTTGAAAACTCTAAAGGTAACTTTGGGTTTAGCTTCCTTCTCTTGCCCTTGCAGAGTATTCTTGAGTAAGAATGTGAAGTGTAAACAGAGGATTCTGGTCCATGGTGTCTTGGTGAGCACCATAGCAGGCCACACTGCCCATGTGAGGAAATTTTCTTCCAAGGTCACTAGTGAAAGATCACCAGGTATTGAATTTCCTCATTGCCCTCTTTTCTGTTGTGTTGTGTTGTGTTGTGTTGTGTTTTGTTTTTTGTGATCAGTCTGTGGGAACAAAATTCTAAGGTCAGAAGAAGACCAGTAGCCTGTCTCTCATTAATTCCATACTTAGATCTCTGAAGCTGGGATAGAGGTACCACAGTCTGGCCAGCCCTCTCCTTAGCCCTGTTCAGGCTGCTCTGGCCTCCTCAGAGGTTTCACAAGCAGAGGAAGTGTCTTTTCCATAGGCACCAGTGCCCAAGTGCAAGATCCCTAAACTTCTGTGGCTATCCTGTGCATTGTCTCACAAATACTGTTCATGATGGCATGAATAAGGGAAGGAACATGCCAGAGTCTGGCATTGTTGCCACAGCCCAGCAACCCTATTTTGGGCATGAGTATGATAGTGAATACTGTCAAGTTTAAAGAACCCAGAATCCACTAGGAACCTAAGCATGTTCTAGGTACATCTGTGACACACTCTTGAGTAGTTTACTTGTGGTGGGAAGACTCACCCTAGCTGGACAACCCTCCCCTCCCCCACCCCCGCCATGTGCTGGGTAAAAAGGAGAAAGCAGCTCAGTACCAGCATTCATCTCTCCTTGAATGTGGACATTTTACCAATTGCTTCATGCTCCTGCTATAGTGTCATCCCCACCATGATGGGCTGCACCTTTAAATTATGAGGCAAAAGTAACACTTTCCTTCTTGAGCTGCTTCTGATTAAAAACAAAAGCAAATCAACAACAACAAAAAACCAAACAACAGAAAACAAGCAAACAGGAACTTATATCGCTCCAAAGAGGAGAATTATTCGGTTTTTGTCTAAAATTCTTCCATAGATTCCAGGATTTCTCCAAAGTGGCTATAGATGGAAGATGAAGGCCTGCAGGTTACCAGGCAGTATCTCCTCACCTGGGATTTGCTCTAGAATTATAATCACCTTCCTTTCTTAAGATCATTACTTAAGGACCTGGATACTGGTGAGGTTGTAACTACAGTTTCTTTCATTTTTTAATTTTTATTGGTTATTGTTTTTATTTACATTTCAAAAGTTATCCCCCTTCCCAGTTTCCTCTCTGAACTCCCCATACCATGCCTGCCTCCAAGAGAGTGCTCCCCTACCCACCAGCTCACTTCTGCCATTGCCTTAGCATTCCACTATGCTTGGGCATCAAGCCTTCACAGGACCAAGGGCCTCTCCTCATTTTGATGCCTGACAAGGCCATCCTTTGCTACATATGCACCTGGAGCCATGGGTCCCTCTACGTGCATTCTTTGGTTGGTGGTTAAGTCCCTGGGAGCTCTGGGGTGTCTGGTTGGTTGATATTGTTGTTCTTCCTATGGGATTGCAAACCCCTTCACCTCCTTTAGTCCTTCCCCTAACTCCTCCATTGTGGTCCTCCTGCTCAGTTCAATGGTTGACTACAAGCATCCCTACATGTATTAAAAGGACTCTGGCTGAATCTCTCCAGAGACATGCATATCAGGCTCTTGTCAGCAAGCACTTCTTGGCATCAGCAATAGTGACTGGGTTTGGTGACGGCATATAGGATGGAACCCCAGGTAGGGCAGTCTCTGGGTGGACTTTCCTTCAATATTTGCTTCACTCTTTTTCCCTGTAATTCCTTTAGACTGGAGCAGTTCTGGATTAAAATTTTGAGAAGGTTGGGTGGCTCCATCCCTCAACCAGAGGCCATGCCTAACCTCTTGATATGGCCTCTACAGGTTCTTCCTTCCTTTTGTTAGGTATTTCAGCTAATGTTATCCCTATTGGGTCCTGGGAGGCTCTTGCTTTCTTGCAATATGGGACTTTTTGGTGGCTACCCCATCCCCCATTGTTCCACACTTCTGTTCAATTTCTTGATCCTCTGTACATCTCCCTGTCTCCACTCACACCTGATCCTGTCCCCTGCTTTTTTGGTATTTATTACATTTGCTTTGTGACCAAATACATGGTCAACTTTTGAGAAAATTCTGTGAGGTGTTGAGAAGAGGGTCTATTCTTTGGTGTTTGCATGAAATGTTCTGTAGATATGTATTAGGTCCACTGGAGTCATAAAATTGGTTAACTCCATTATTTATTCAGTTTCTCTCTGGATGCCCTATCCATTGGTGAGAGTGGGTTATTGATGTCTCTCACTATTAATGTATGGGGTTTGATGTGTGTTTTAAGCTTTAATAAAATTTCTCTAACAAATATGGTTGTCCTCGCATTTGGAGCATAGATATTCAGAACTAATATATCATCTGGGTCAATTTTTCCTTTGATGAGTATGAAATGTCCTTCCCATCTTTTGATTAATTTGATCGAAAGTCTATTTTGTTAGCTATTAGAGAGGCTGCACCAAATTGCTTTTTGGATCCATTTGTTTGGAAATCTTTTTAAGGCCCTTTACTCTGAGATAATATCTATATCTATCTATCTATCTATCTATCTATCTATCTATCTATCTATCTTTGGTGTTGAGGTGTGTTTCTTGCATACAGCAGAAGGATGGGCCCTGTTTTCACATCCATTCTATTAGTCTGTGTGTTTTTGTGGGGGAATCGAGTCCATTGATGTTGAGGAATATTAATAACCAATGATTGTTAGTTCCTGTATTTTGATGTCGGTGGTGGAACTGTGTGCATGTGATTCTCTTCTTTTTGTTTTACTGTGAGATGATTAGTGTCTTGGGTTTCTTATGTGTAGTTACTTTCTTGCCTTAGAGTTTTCTTTCTAATATCTTCTATGGTGTTGGATTTGTGGATATATATACTATGTAAATTTTATTTTGGGCATGCAATATCTTGTTTTTTCCATCTATGGTGAATGAGAGTTTTGCTGGGTATAGTAGTCTGGGATGGCATCTGTGGCCTCTAAAAATCTGCTAGCTTTCTGTCTAATCCTTTCTGACTTTTAGAGTTCCTGTTGAGAAATCATCTGTAGCTCTGCCTTTATATGTTACTTGGCCCCTTTCCATTGCCGATTTTAATATTCTTCCTTTATTTCTGTAAATTTAGTGTTTTGATTATGGTTATATGTTTATATGGTTAACAGACTTTCTTTTCTGGTCCAATCTATTTGGTGTTCTGTAAGCTTCTAGTACGTTTATAGAAATCTCTTTCTTTAGGTAGGGAATTTTTTTCTTTGATTTTTGTTGAAAATTTTTCTGGACCTTTGAACTGGGAAACTTCTCCTTCTTCTATTCCTATTATTGTTGGGTTTGGTCTTTTCATAGTGCCCCAGATTACATGGATGTTTTGTGTCAAGAAATTTTTAGATTTAACATTTTCTTTGACTGAGGAATTTATTCCTTCTATTGTATCTTCAACCCCTGAGATTCTCACTTCCAACTTTTGTATTCTCTTGATGTTTACTTCTGTTCTTCCTGTTCAATTACCTAGATTTTCCATTTCCAGATTTCCCTCAGTTTGTGTTTTCTTTATTGCTTCTATTTAGTATGCAGTTCTTGAACAGTGTCCTTCACCTATTTTTGTTTGTTTTTTTTTTTTATTTTATTTTCTTGGCATTCTTTAAGGAATGTATTGATTTCCCCAATATTTTGTCTTTTTCTCAATTTCTTTAAGGTATTTTTTCTCATTTCTTTTTTAAGGACCTCTATCATCTTCATAAAATTGGCTTTAAAGTAGTTTTCATGTGTTGTACTGCCTTGGAATATTTAGATCTTGCTGTCACAGGATAGATAGGTACTGGTGGTATCACATTTCCCTGGCTATTGTTGGTTATATTCTTACTGTGGCATGTAGGCATCTCAGTTTCTAATGACTATAGTCCTGGTGCTGGTTTCTGAGTTTGTCTTTGTTGGGGGGGGGTGCTTTATTCCTTGGTTTCTGTTAATTCTTTTGGCTTTGTGATGTATATTGCTTTCTGGCAGCATGATTGATGTCTGAACCACTAGGTAGTATATGACCAGATTGTGGGCTTAACTTCTGGTAACTTGCTTGGCCTTTGGTCTACAGGCATCTCTATTCTAATTGGTGTGGCCTCCCACTGAGTAGCTGGAGACTACCAAAATTAGAGTAAGGGGTTCCTGACTATTACATGTTAAGTCTTGGTTACTGTTTACTCCTGGGAGTACCCTTCTTAGAAGGTAAAAGAGGAAGAGAAATTGAGGAGCTAGATATGAGATGCAGTGAGACTAATGAGTGCTGCAGATTGCTGCAAATGATGCCCAAGTGAGTATTCAGCTGAGTTTTGGGGTCCAAAGTGCTATGGAAGTTAGACATAGTTAGGATTTTACACATGCCTCCAGGTCCTGGCATTTCAGATTGCCTCACCTGTGGGAAATACTTCCCTGCTCCTACCTAGAATGCTGTAGAATCTGGAGCATAGGAAACTCCCTTTTACACTTTGTGGAGGCTGGCCCTATACAAACATAATAGTGGAACCATTGGGAAAAAGAACCCAAAACCTTTCTTGGCATCTCCTACAGTACCTGTTCTGCATTTTGTCTTGTCTTTCCCTTGATGTCAATGAGGCTATCTCTGGTATCAATTGTATATGTCCAGTACCAAGCTAGGAAAGGCTGCCATCTCAGCACCTACTAACAGCATGTATCAATGTAAGTTATGTAGGTGACTACCTATATGTGCCAGACTGTTTGGAAGAGCACTCAGATACCCCAAATGCACCCTGGAATTAACCTGGCATCCTGGTATATGACAAATGAGTGTGACTCAGTTCCTCCCACCACACCCACAACATGAGCCACAAAGCAGTTCAGTACATAAAGTCAGCTGACAGCCTAAGAAATGTTTAGCAACCAACACATTTTCTGTGAACAACAATTTATTACTCATTGGAGGAATCTGTGTGTATGCACAAAACATAGCTTAATAAAAAGCATCGCTTCTCACTGTTGGAAAGGACAGGGGATTTAGCTTAAGTTTCAGGGTTGGAAAGTGGGCATAAACAAGGAGAGGAAAAGAATCCCCCAGGTGAAGCATCCAAATCTCCTTCAAACCCACCCTGGCTTTGGTGTTGGTTCTGGGTCTATGGGACCTCATCAAATCTTGCCCACATCTCAGAAACAGGATTGAACCCCAGAAGACAAGGATAATAAGAATGTTGCAGACAAATGGAAGGAACTAGAAATATCATCCTGAGTGAAGTAACTCAAACTCAAAAGGATATGCATGGTATGTACTCACTAATAACTGGTTATCCACCAAAATATTACATAATAACCAGGACACAATCCACAGAACTCAAGAAACTTAACAAAGGGCCCAAGTGAGGACACCTCCATCTCACGTGGGAAGGAGAAAAGCAATCACAAGAGACAAGAAGGAGGAAGGATCCTGAGTGGGAAAAGTAACAGGGGGCAAGAGGGGAACATGAATAGGCATTGGATGGGGGAAATGAACTGAAGCCCTGAGGGCCAGCAGAAAGGATGGAAACAGGCAACATCTGCTTTCATTCCTTGACTTTGTAGCATGTGGACATATTGTACAGCAAAGCCTCTCTTCCTCTAGTAGTGTTGGATTTCATCTTGAGCCGCATTTTTCCATAGCTTGGGTCCCATCAGACTAGGTGCAGTGAGGAAATAAAGAAAGGACAGACACACAAGCACAGCTGGGATTGACTTGAAATCTCTGATGGAGAATCTGAAGTACCCCAGAAGGTGAGTGTCTATATTATATTCAGTTTAAACAAGCAATGGTGTTACTGAATACAGATAAACAATGAAACAGGTTATTACATACAGTTGTTCAGGGAGACAGAGTATTACATACCATTGAACAGGAACTCAGTTTTAGCTGCTCTAGGAGTAATTGTCTCTGTAGGGGGCATTCTTCAGGCTGTAAACATCTGGGCAAGGGAAGCTATGGTGAACATTCTCTGCACACACTGAGAACATTCCTACTTGGACCAAAGCAAGGCTTTGCCATCCCACTTATCTTTGTCCAGGGAAGGTTTTGTCCTTACTATAGATCTGTTGCACTGGTCATTGACAGCTGTGCAAATGTCACATTGCACATGTTCATTCAGGATTTGGCTAGTTCCCTACAGAACCATTCATGATTCAGATCTTCTTTAATCTCTTGGATATGTTCCAATTCATTTGGCTAGTGGCACTGTCATGGTGGGAAAGCATGCCAAGCAAGAAGCTGTGATGGCAGCTGGAATAAGAAACCAAGAACTCACATCTTTTTTTTTTTTAAATGTGGAACAAGTTCACTAGTTTTATATTGCATCATTCTGAGTCTTACTTGCAAGGTGACTAAGAAATTTCCTACATAGTAAGAATTAATCATCTGTCTTCTTGCTCCATTCCTTAATACATAAACACATTTTTTTTCATGATACCTGTGCTTTATTTAAAATGTTGGCCACTTGCATGGGCCTCTGGGATATGGGACTGATTTTTTGATAGAATTTTGTATTGCCTCAAAGTTCACATGATTAATACAGCTCAGGATGAACAGACATCAGGTGGAGGTGCGGTTGATGACTAAGCAGCTTAAAATTAGAGAATGCTAGGTCTTCCAGTGTCTGAGCTTTGGACAGATGACCCTTGACCAAGCTGAGTCCACTGAGATATGCTAATGACCTATTGCAGAATAGCCAACTCTAATAACTGCCACATAGTCAAATGACCCACGTGTTTCCATGTTGAAGGTGTTCCTGCATTTTCCTTATGAACTGGGTAGGATTTCTGTTCACTGTCTTCAGTGGGAGTATGTATCCTATATTGTGAGTCAAACTTGTCTTAAAGATACCACCTCAGACCCCGTCCTTTTGGTTTAGAAGGAGGCCACACTCTTGAAAAATAACCAAGTTACTAACAACAAGAATGGCTTTGGATACTAAATTAAACATCTTTCCCATATCCCTTTTTGTTATCTTTACTTACAGTCTGAGATTTTTTCTTTTTTTCTTTTATTTTGTCATATTTTTAAAATTTATAAAATATTGTAACAATAAAAATGAGTATTATAAAAATTGTTTTATATAAAACAACAATCAGTTGAACAGTCTTATGTAGATGCTTGTCAACAGCAATACTGAAAAACATACATTTTTCTCAATATAAATTTGAAATAACTTGAAACATTAACTGTATATTTTAAAATAATACATCACTACTAGACTTTTTGTAAATGAACATAAATTCATTTTGTTCATTTTGTTCATAAATTCTTTTTGTTTGTTTGTTTGTTTTGTTTTTAGTAGAGATTAAAATCTTGGCTCTTACTGTGGTACAAGCCAAAAAATAAGAACAATTTTTAGAGTTCATTGTAATAAGGCTGTATTTCAATGACCCACACATCACCAAAGGATTTTACCTCCAGAGTAGCTAAGCCAAGAGTTGACACTTCTGCTGCGGCAAGGAATGAATTGTAGGCATGATTTTTGGATATAGATTTCCTGTTATGGTCAAAGCTATTTGACTTGAGTGTCTTCATTCTCAGCCCACAGAGAACATATTACATTGATTTAAGAAATGGTGTGTGTATTAAGATGGTCTATCAATGAAGTCGCTCACCAACTGTTTCAATGAACAATGGTTCTGCTTGGAGGGTGGCACAGACATTAGGTGAGGGTAAGAATCTGGTTCATTGGCTGTGATGATTTTGAAAAGCATTCATCTCAGAGAAAGAGTAACTTATAAAGTCTTCTTCTTCAAACTTGGTAAAATAGTTACAAACATCAAGCAAAGCATTCAGTCTCACTCTTTATTGTTCTCTTACAAGCCACCTCCCAAGTTAATTATCTACAATTCTTTAGGCTATATAAATAATTTTGAAATATGTAAGTTGTTCTGAAAAACCATAGTATAGTGTAAAAACATAAAATAAACAGTCCTACTAATAGAGAGGCTGAGATAGAAGCCTGATTTCAAGAGCATAATGTGGAATCCAGCAAGACACTGTCATGTACAAACAAGCAGAAAGTGTATATGGATTATACAATATTGGAGCTATTTCTCCAAAACCAAATTAGAGAGACCACTGGATGACAGCCAACAAATTTCTAATTCCTCATATTTTTGGATTTTAATCGATTAGGATTTTTTGCTAATATTAATTTTCATATTAAAATATTAAGAAAAAGTAATTGTTACTTCCTGTTGTTTTTGTTGTTAGAGGCGGAATTAGGTTTGTGTGGGTTTTTTGAAGGATTACTTTCTTGCTTACCCTAGGGTATAGTTTTGCTCTTTATGTTAGTGTTTTCCATCTATTATCCTTTGTAGGGCTGGATTTATGGAAAGATATTATGTGAATTTGGTTTTGACATAGAATATCTTGTTTTCTCCATCTATGGTAATTGAGAGTTTTGCTGGATATAGTACACTGGGTTGACATTTGTGTTCTCTTAGGGACTGTATGAGATCCACCCAGGATCTTCTAGCTTTCATAGTCTCTGGTGAGAAGTCTGGCATAATTCTGATAGGCCTATCTTTATATGTTACTTGGCCTTTTTCCCTTATGGCTTTTGAAATTCTTTCTTTATTTAATGCATTTGGTGTTTTGATTATTATGTGACAGGAGGAATTTCTTTTCTAGTCCAGTCTATTTGGAGTTCTGTAGGCTTCTTGTATGTTCATGGGCATCTCTTACTTTAGGTTAGGAAAGTTTTCTTTTATAATTTTGTTGAAGATATTTATCGGCCCTTTAAATTGGGAGTCTTCACTCTCTTCTATACTTATTATCCTTAGGTTTGCTCTTCTCATTGCATCCTGGATTTCCTGGATGTTTTGGGTTAGGAGCGTTTTGCTTTTTGCATTTTCTTTGACTGTTGTGTCAATGTTTTTTATGGTGTCTTCTACCTCTGAGGTTCTCCTATCTATTGTACTCTGTTGGTGATGCTTGCATCTATGACTCCTGATCTCTTTCCTAGGCTTTCTAACTCTAGGGTTACCTCTCTTTCTGATTTCTTTATTGTTTCTATTTCCATTTTTAGATCATGGATGGTTTTGTTCATTTTCTTCATCTGCTTGACTGTGTTTTCCTGTAGTTCTTTAAGGCATATTTGTGTTTCCTCTTTAAGGCCTTCTAGTTGTTTACCTGTGTTCTCCTGTATTTCTTTGAGAGAGTTATTTATGTCCTTCTTAACTTCCTGTATCATCATCAGGAGAAGTGATTTTAGGTCTGAATCATGCTTTTCTGGTGTGTAGGTGTGTCCAGGACTTCCTATGGTGGGAGAATTGGGTTCTAATGATGCCAAGTAACCTTTGTTTCTGTTTGTTATGTTCTTACTCTTGCCTCCTGCCATCGGGTTATCTCTAGTGCTACCTGCCTTGGCTAAATCTGACTGGGGACTGTCCTTCCTGTAATCCTGATTGTGTCAGAACTCCTCAGAGTCAAG
>JADRCD010218941.1:7068-18480 GCA_019843815.1 Montemys delectorum
AGAGAGAGAGAGAGAGAGAGAGAGAGAGAGAGAGAGATGCAAAGACAGAGACAGACTTTTGTCAGTCATGGGCTTTTAAAACCTCAAAGCCCAGTTTCAGTAACATTCTTCTTCCAACAAGGCCATGATTCCTAATCTTTCCCAAATAGTGTCACTCCCTGGGTACTAAGCATCCATTCTGCTGTGCTACATAAAAACTCACACTGGTGGCAGGGCTTCGTGTCTGCAGATTGGATGGATCCCCAGGTGAAGTGATCACTAAATAGCCTTTCCTTCAGTCTCTCCTCTGTTGTTGCTGTTGCAAAGAGGTGCTTGCTGACAGGAACCTGATGTGGCTGTTGCCTCGAAGGTCTGCCATCACCTGACCAATGCAGATGAGGATGCTGGCAGCCAAACATCAGACTGGGAACTAGCAGAAGGAATGGATGGTAGAAGGGGGATTGCAACCCCATAGGAAGAACAATGTTGGCCGGCCAGACCACCCAGTGCCCAGGGACAAGACCAGAAACCAAGTAGTATACAAAGAGGAATCCATGGTTCCACATACACATGTAGTAGAGAGAGAGGATGCCCTTCTCTGACATCAATGGGATGGGAGGCCCTTGGTCCTGTGGGTGTTTGATGCCCCAGCATAAGAGGATGCTAGAGCAATTGAGGGGGGGGAACACCCTCATAGAGGCAAATGGGAGGAGAAAGAGGGCAGATGGAATGGAAAGGGTAACCAGAAAGGGAGAAATCATTTGAGATATAAACAATTGAAATGATTAATTAAAAAAATAATTAAGCTGGGCAGTGGTGGCACACGCCTTTAATCCCAGCACTTGAGAGGCAGAGGCAGGCAGATTTCTGAGTTTGAGCCCAGCCTGGTCTACAGAGTGAGTTCCAGGACAGCCAGGGCTATACAGAGAAACCCTGTCTCAAAAAACCAAAATAATAGTAATAATAATAATAGTAATAATAATAATAATAGTAAAAATAATAATAATAAAAGAGAACAAAAAACTCGTACTGGTGACTGAAGCAAAAGTTGGTATAAAAGAATTTTTCTAGGCCAGTAATAAATTCTTATTAATGAAGATTTCTTCTCAAAGCATTCCTAATGGTCTGGGTATATCCTTCCAAAAGGTTCTGAGAGCCCCATAGACATGAGATATGTGGCTGTTGATGGTACAAAGTAAGCATTCCATGTACAGAATTCTCGGTTAGAGGGCTGTAATTCTTCCAAATCCAGAAATGCTGTGTTCTAATCATTTTCCCTATAAACCAACCTCAGATGCACCAAATTTCATAGAAAAGCATACTAGTAGAGTTGACAACACTTAATAAATACCACATATATTAACCACAGTTTAACATAACACATATATTAGGTAATAATAGTAAATGATTTCATCAACCCAGTTTTTCTAATTAATTGGTCATCTTCATGAAACATAAAGGTATTTCAGGATTAAATTAATTCTTATTTGAAAAGATCTTAAGAGACATCTACAGATTATTTCACCCAAATGTTAAAGAAAATACATTCCACTAAACAGCATATGAAAGTTTCTTTAAAACAGAAGAATACATGCTTGGTGACAGGACAAATCTTAATAAATACAGAACATTTCTTAAAAATTTCATGTATCCTATTGCATCATTATCTAATACTTCTTAAAATCTAGTATTGTCACTTTGCTAGATATATAATTCCTAACTACATTATAAATCAGATCCTTTTATTCACATAAAACACTGGATGTGGCTATGTGTACCTACAACCCCAGAGGTATGGAAAGTGGAGACAGGATGACCACTGGGTCTAGCTAGTTACCAGATTCACCAAGAGACCTTGTCTTTAGGGAGTAAGGCAAGAGAGTGATAGTGTGGAACAGCTAACATCCTCCCCTCCTCTGAATTCTGCATGCATATGCAGAGATGTGCATGTATTTGAAACACACACACACACACACACACACACACACACACACACACCCTATCAATCAATCAAAATGAAAGAAGCTCTGCTAACAGTGGATGTACTGCTGGGACACAGGAAGTATTCCAGAATTGGAAAGCATTGTTTAAGGGGTGTAAAATGTCTTTGAAGACAATGTATTTGAAGGAAATGAAAGTCTGTGTGGATGAACATTGTTCATGCAACTTTGAGTTCCTTCAAACAGACAGATTTGACTGATACAATGTTATTGCCAACAGGGAGAGTTTGAGGTCAATCATAGAGAGCCAGCAGAAGTGGCAGGATGAAGTAGATAAATTCAGTTCTTGGTTCACATCCACCATTTGTCAGGCCAGGCACTGTAAACTGTCCCAACTAGACAGATCCTTGGCACTGTACAATTGCCCTATAAAGCTAATGTCTAATGAGAACTGCTAGTATTTTGCCAAAGCTCAGAAACATAATTGCTTCCTATCTATCTTGTTCTAACCAAAATTGCTTTTTGATTGGAAAAACTGATGAAACTATTTCATACTTTCTTGGAACTTGCTAACTTTTGTTAATATTTCCCTTGATAATGAGTATCAATACGTCTTCTTGGAGTAGGCGTTCTGAGTTCCTACCATCTATATGAGTTTGAATGTGCAATGCAAGTGCTGGCTACACAATACTAGCATCTAGTGTTTTTTTTTTATTGGATATTTTCTTTGTTTACATTTCAAAGGTTATCCCCTTTCCCAGTTTCCCTCCCTCCCAGAAACACCCTATCACATCCTCCCTCCTCTTGTTTCTATGAGGGTGTTCCTCCACTCACCCACCCACTCCCACCTCCCTGCCATCAATTAGCTTACATTGAGGCATCTATCAAACCTTCATAAGACCAAGGACCTCAACTCCCATTGATGCCCTGACAAGGCCATCCTCTGCTTCATATGCAGCTGGAGCCATATGTACTCCTTTGCTGATGACTTAGTCCCTGGGAGTTTTGGGGGTGGGGAGAGGTGTTCTGGTTGGTTGATATTGTTATCCTTCCCATGGGATTGCAAAGCCCTTAAACTCCTTCTCTTAGTCCTCTATTAGGGACCCCGTGCTCAGTCCAATGCTTGGCTGCTAACATCTGCATCTGTATTTGTAAGGCTTTGGCAGGGTCTCTCAGGAGATAGTCATATCAGGCTCCTTCCAGCATGGACTTGTTGGTATCCACAATAGTATCTGGGTTTGGTAACTGTATATGGGATAAATCCCAGGTGGGACAGTCTCTGAGTGACCTTTCCTTTAGTCTCTGCTCTACACTTTGTCTCCATATTTGTTCCTGCGAGTATTTTTTTGTTCTCCTTCTAAGAAGGACCAAAGTACCTACACTTTGGTATTCCTTCTTATGGAGCTTCATGGGGTCTGTGAATTGTACCTGATTATTTGGAACTTTTTGGCTAATATCCACTTATCAGTGAGTGCATACCATGTGTTTTCTTTGCTATTGGGTTATGTCACTCAGGATGATACTTTCTCGTTCTATCCATTTGTCTATGAATTTCATGAAGTCATCATTTTTAATAGCTGAGTAGAACTTCATTATGTAAATTCACCACATTTTCTATATCCATTCCTCTATTGAAGGACATCTGGGTTCTTACCAGCTCCTGGCTATTATGAATAAGGCTGCTATGAACATAGTAGAGCATGTGTCCTTATTACATGTTTGAGCGTCTTCTGGGTACAGGCACAGGAGTGGTATAGCAGGGTCCTCAGGTTCAATTTTCTGAGGAACAGCAAAACTGATTTCCAGAGGGGTTGTACTAGCTTGCATTCCCACCAGCAATGGAGGAGTGTCCTTCTTTCTCCACATCCTCACCAGCATCTGCTGTCACCTGAATTTTTGATTTTAGCCATTCTGACTGGTATGAGGTGGAATCTCAGGGTTGTTTTGATTTGCATTTCCCTGATGACTAAAGATGTTGAACATTTCTTTAGGCCTTCTTGGCCAATCGATATTCCTCAGTCAAAAATTCTTTGCTTAGCTCTGTACCCCATTTTTAATAGGGTTATATGATTCTCTGGAGTCTAACTTCTTGAGTTCTTTGTATATATTGGATATTAGCCCTCTATAGGATATAGGATTGGTAAAGATCTTTTCCCAATCTGTTAGGTTTTTTTTTGTCTTATTAACAGTGTCCTTTGCCTTACAGAAACTTTGTAATTTTATGAGGTCCCATTTGTACATCCTTGATCTTACAGCACAAGCCATTGAATGTCTGTTCAGGAATTTTTCTACTGTGTCCACATGTTCGAGGCTCTATAAGTGCCCACTTTCTCCTCTATAAGTTTCAGTGTATCTGGTTTTATGTGGAGGTCCTTGATACGCTTGGGTTTGAGCTTTGTACAAGGAGATAAAAATGAGTCGATTTGCATTCTTCTACAGGCTGACTGGGAGTTGAACCAGTACCATCTGTTGAAAATGCTGTCTTTTTTCCAGTGGATGGTTTTAGCTCCTTTGTCAAAGATCAAGTGACCATAGGTGTGTGGGTTGATTTCCGCATCTTCAATTCTATTCCATTGATCTTCCTGCCTGTTACTGTACCAATACCATGCAGTTTTTATCACTATTGCTTTGTAATACAGCTTGAGGTCAGGGATGGTGATTCCATCAGAAGTTCTTTTATTGTTGAGAATAGTTTTGGCTATCCTGGGTTTTTTGTTATTCCAAATGAATTTACAAATTGCTCTTTCTAAGTCTGTGAAAAATTGAGTTGGAATTTTGATGGGGATTGCATTGAATCTGTAGATTGCTTTTGGCAAGATTGCCATTTTTACTATATTAATCCTGCCAATGCATGAGAATGAGAGATCTTTCCATCTTCTGAGATCTTCTTCGATTTCTTTCTTCAGAGACTTGAAGTTCTTATCATATGGATCTTTAACTTGCTTGGTTAGCATCACATCAATGCATGAAATATTATTTGTGGGTATTGTGAAGGGTGCTGTTTCCCTAATTTCTTTCACAGCCTGTTTATCCTTTGAGTAGAGGAAGGCTATGATTTGTTAAGTTAATTTTATATCCAGCCACTTTGTTGAAGTTGTTTATCAGGTTTAGGAGTTCTCTGGTAGAATTTTTGGGGTCACTTAAGTATAGGATCATATGATCACTTCATTAGATGCTGAAAATGCATTTGACAAAATTCAGTATCCCTTCACATTAAAAGTCTTGGAAAGATCAGGAATTCAAGGCCCATACCTAAACATAATAAAAACAATATTCAGCAAACTAGTAGCCAACATAAAACTGAATGGAGAGAAACTTGAAGCCATCCCACTAAAAGAAGGAACTAGACAAGGCTGCCCACTCTCTCCCTATCTTTTCAACACAGTACTTGAAATTCTAGCTAGGGCAATTAAACATCTAGTGTTTTACAGATTGTAGAAATAGCCTGGAAGGGTAGACAGTGATTACTAATTTGAAAGAAGGTTCCAGGCACAGAGGGAAAAGTTACACAGGAAAGGCATAAGTTTATTGAAATATCCCTGTGTCAAATTTGAGGCTTCTTGTGTGTTATAACAAGTAAAGTCTTTATATATCTCCACATTGCACAAGGTATTGCCCCTAGTGATAGGCCAGAAATAAAGGTAAGAGACTTTCTGAAGACATCATATGCTATCTCTGCAGCAGTTGATATATTGGGCTAGGATTGACCTATAAACTCCAACTCTGTTTTTAAGTTTTTGTTTTCTACAACCTAGCTTGCCCAAAGCCATGAATTTCACTTGTTTTTGAAAACCATCCCTAATCAGTGACCACCTGATATTGACTGATTTGGGGGGATGAGTTGGTCTTGTTTTGGTTTTTGTTTGTTTGTTATGAGAGAATTTTTTTTTGTTCTTTTGTTTTTTTTCTTTTTTATCTTTTTAGTACTTTCTAACTTCCCCCATTTTCTTTCTTCTGTAAACTTGCTTTGCAAGTTTACACTACTAGTGATTATACTAAGTACTAGTGATTATACTTCTTAAAACAATTCAATGTTGCTCTCTTTAACCTGACTTTAGAGGCAACCACTGATAAGATCTTTAGTCCATCTAAATAAAATTTTCTTGCTTCAAATTTTGCTCAAAAATTATGATAGTTATCTTATTCTTGCCCAGTGTAATTTACATTTTCTGGAGGTTTCAGCAATATAAAACCACATATCAAATGCTAAAGTGAGATCTTCGTTACAGGACTGGGAGGCTAAAGGGCTGTCTTATAAGGTGTACACTTTGGAACCACCAAACTGATTTCCAGAGTGGTTGTACCAGCTTGCCATCCCACCAGCAATGAAGGAGTGTTCCCCTTTCTCCACAACCACACCATAGTACTACTAGAGGACACAACAATACCACTCCTGGGCATATACCCAGAAGATGCTCTAACATATAATAAGGACACATGCTCTACTATGTTCATAACAGCCCTATTTATAATAGCCAGAAACTGGAAACAACCCAGATGTCCCTAAACAGAGGAATGGATACAGAAAATGTGGTACATTTACACAAGGGAGTACTACTCAGCTATTAAAAACAATTAATTCTTAGGGAAATGGATGGATCTGGAGAATATCATCCTGAGTAAGGTAACCAAGTCATAAAAGAACACACATGGTATGCACTCTCTGATAAGTGAATATTAGTCCAGAAGCTTGGAATACCCACGATACAATCCACAAACCACAAGAAACTCAAGAAGAAGGAAGACCAAAAGGTGGACACTTCAATTCTTCTTAGAATGGAGAACAAAATACCCATGGAAGGAGCTGCAGAGACAATGTGTGGAGCAGAGACAGAAAGAAGGACAATCCAGATACTGCCCCACCTGGGGATCTTTCCCATATACAATCATCAAACCCAGACACTATTGTGGATGCCAGCAAGTGCTGGCTGATAGGAGCCTGATATGACTGTCTCCTGAGAGGCCCTACCAGTTCCCAACTAATACAGAAGTGGAGGCTCACAGTCATCCGTTGGATTGAGCACAGGGTCCCCAATGAAGGAGCTAGAGAAAGGACTCAGGAGCTAAAGGGGTTTGTAGCCCCATAAGAGGAACAACAATATAAACTAACCAGTACCCCTAGAGCTTGCAGGAATTAAACCACAAACCAAAGAGTACACATGGTAGGACTCATGGCTCCAGCTGCATATGTAGCAGAGGTTGGCTTAATTCTGTCATCAGTGGGAGGAGAGACCCTTGGTCCTGTGAAGGCTCTATGCCCCTGTGTAGGGGAATGCCAGGGCTAGGAGAGGGTGGGTTGGTGAGCAGGGGGAGGGGAGAGGGAATAGGGATTTTTTCAGAGGGAAAACCAGGAAAGGGGATAACATTTGAAATGTAAATAAGGAAAATATCTAATTAAAAAAGGTACACACTTTGATACATTCTGAAGCTCTCAGGTGTACTTCCGGTTTGATGGACTATCAGAGTGAACTTGCATGCTAAGAAAAGCAGCAAGCATTTATGGAGGCCACCCCTAGTAAGTCATAGTAATTTTCTTTGAGATAGGGCTCTGTTGGGATCCTGACCTTGATCAAGGAAACCCTGTACCCTCACATTTAGGGCAAAAATCCAGATGTTGCACTACCTAATTCGGTTCTTGGTCTGATTTTGTGTCCTGTTTTCTTGCCTTGTAAAACTAATCTTTGGTTTCATTTTTATTGTCACTGTCTCTTGTTTTCTCGGTTCTGTGTTAATTTGTTTTTATTGGACTAGGATTAACAGATCTTATGGATAGTATGGGTAATAAGACTAGCAAACCTAACAGCCTTCTAGCCTGTTTCCTAAACAGTTTTGACAAGCTTTACCCCAGCGTAGTCAAGGAATATTATGATTATTCTATTATCAAGAGTCATCTCAAAACATTCTGTGAAATTGAATGACACACATTCAGGGTTGACCACCCCCAGGGGCACTTCTGATTCTCAGATAGCCTCAGCAGCGGTGAATGTCACCCTGTGGTAACCCAGCCACCCAAATCAGATTAGATACATATTACCCTGGGCTAAAGCAATTTCAACCCATGACCCCATGAAAGTTTATATGGTACTCAACACAAAAGGTGGCCAAGCCTTGATTGCCAGCTGGTGGTCTCTTAGAGATAGCGAGCTCTACCCAAGAGCCTCCTATAAATCCATTCTACATGAATAACAGGAGGAAGAATCCCTCTTCCCTCCATATAACCATCTTTACTCCAGCTTCTCTCCTAACCTCAACCTCCACTTTTGCCACCAGAGACGGGATAACCATGGCCTTATTCTGCCCCTCCATCAACTTCTATGTCCCCACTCTGCCCCTCTGTCTGCTTCAGCCCCTATTCTGCTACTTTGTTCTTTCCTATTTCCCCTATTTTCTCTTCCCCTAGCTCTTCCCTAGCTCTCCCTGTCTTTTCCTCTACCCAAACCAACCTTACTCCCCAACAGATGTTTCCTGACAATATCCACCTATGTGTCCCTCTCTTCATTTCAGACGTCTACAAGTTGAAGAACCACAATTCCCCCTTTCAACACTAAGCCTTATTCATTGATCTCTCCAATTGATTCTGTTTTTTTTTTCAGTCACCTCCCCATTTGACATGACTGTCAGGAGAATCTCTATACCTTCTTCACTATTGAAGAGAGGGAATAGATTCTCATGAAAGTCGCTAAGTACTCCCCAGAATAGCTTTAATCACTGATGACAAAATGGTAGAGGCAGTTGACCATGCTCTGTCAAGATGGAAACACAAAACGTGACTACAACACAGAGGAAATTAGGAGGTCACTCAGTGAGTACAGCTAGGTTGTTAGAAGGGATGAAATAGGTAGCCCAAAAGCCTACCAACCTATCTAAGGTAGCACATGTGAAACATGTGAAACAGATGAATCACCCTCAGCTTTCCTAGAATGTGTCCTGAATGCCTAACAGTTATATATCCCTACAGACTCAAAGAGCCCAAAGAGCTGGCAAATCTCAAGGTGATTAACCTGCCCTTTGTTACTCAGTCAACCTTGACATACATAGAAAAATACAAATGATGGATGGGTTTGCATCAAAGAGCACATTGCAAGTATTAAAAAAGTAGCCTAGAAAGTGTTTCACAGCAGAGATAAAAACAATATTTTGGTAAACAAATGAAACAAATGAAAAACTTGGAGTGGGCAACTGTGGCTGCTTTATAAGCCCTAGCCACTTTCAGCTCTGCACATGCACCCTATGATAAAAAGAAGGAAGTTTTTCAAAAAGATCAATGGGTCTACTGAAAAGAAATGAGCCATTTGAAGAATGAATGCCTATGATGGTAACAGATAGGCCCTCTCTCTGCCCCAACGCAACCACCAAGAAAAAAGTTGAGGAATTTCTGGGAACTGTTGGATATTGCCATCTCTGGATACCTGGGTTGTCTGAAATTGCCAAACCTTGTACTCTGGCTTTCACCATCACCTGCCCAATAAGTAAGAGCTATCTGCTCCTCCAAAATTCAACTGATTCCACAGAAGTAGAATGGGAAAAAGCTTTTGATCCAGGAAATTCTTACAGTTTGGGCAGAGGGCACTCCTCATGGATTGGCCAAACATGAGTCACTCATCCTAGGGCAACTAACATCTGGGGAAGTGCCCATTTGAGTCAAGAAATACTTAATCAACTCAGAAGCCATGGGAGGAACTAAAGTTTGTAAGGTAGCTTGTCGAAGCAGGCATATTCCTCTACACTTTGCTCAGTTGATTACCACCAGGACACAAAATTTTACACTGTACTGGATGTAAAAGATACATTATTTTCCATTCCCCTATCAAAATTAAGTCAGCCCAGCTTTGCATTTGAATCAGCTGACCCTGAACTGGGGCTATCAGGACAATTCACCTGGACTAGGCTGCTTCAAGGTTTCAAAAACTCTCCCATCATCTTCAGTGAACATTCAACAAGGATTTAAGACTCTTCTGCAGTAAGTGCCCTCAGGTAATCTTGTTTTAATATGTAAATAATTTATTATTGCCCACTGAAGACAAGGAGGACTTTTTGAGAGCTATTCACAGCCTTTTGGAAACTCTAGGCCAGCTAAGCAACAATGTTTTTAAAAACAAAGCTGAATTTTTCTCTCTCCCTGGTACCTACTTCAAATATGTACTGAAAGAAGGGAGAAGACTGGTGAGCCAGGCCCATATAGTGATCATAATGAAAATCCCAGCTTCAACTGCCAAGAAACAAGTTAGGGAGGTTTTGAGATCTGTTGAATATTTTTGAATTCCTGCATTTCCTTAAATTGCCAAAACCTTATACTCGTTTACAGCCAGAGGCAACATACCTTTGGAACAGACTAAGGAACATAAACAGGCCTTTAAGAACTTAAAAGAAACCAGGTGGTGGTGGTACAGTACTCATAGCACTAGGGAGGCAGAGGCAGGTAAATCAATGATTTCAAGGCCAGCTGGTGTACGGAGTGAGTTCCAGGACAGCAAAGGCTAAAGAGAGAAATAGAGGCAGAGGAAGATAGATCAGGAGAGAGAGAGAGAGAGAGAGAGAGAGAGAGAGAGAGAGAGAGCGAGCGAGCTTGAAAGAGGCCCTTGTACAGGTCTCTGCCTTAACTCTCTCTGATGTCTCTAATGTCTTTTACCTTTATGTCCATGAAAGAAAGGACATTCCCTAGGGTTTCCTGAGTCAGACCTGGAGTCCCTCAAAAAGACTAATAGTTTACATCTTTTAAAGTGATTGAATCATGTAGCCTATAGATTATTCCCATGTTTCAGAGCCATTGCACCCACTGTGATTCTTTTAAAAGAAGCTGACAAACACACAGGGCCAGACTCTAACTGCCACAGCTCCACACACTGTGGAAAACTCGATGAGAAATACCATCAACAGGTGGGTGTCAAGTGTCCTTCCGACTCACTACCAAGTCCTTCTTTATATAAATGAAGACCGTCCTTAGAAAGCCTTGGCCATGAATCTTGCCATTCTTCTGAATGATGACCCTGAGGAGCCCATCCATGACTGCCTTGAGATGCCATTATCGAAGGTATGCATCCCAACTGACTTTGCCTTCACCACCAGAGATGTGGTTCTTTGCACAGACAGGCAACAGCTTTGTTCAAGAAAAAATGAGATGCTTCCAGTTTCTGTCTTTGCCTGGAGCTGATCCTGTGCCACAGTACTTCTTACCCAAATACTGCCAGAAGGGAAGGTGTGTCCCAGGAGTGCTGACTCACCTGTGAGCACAGGTAAGACCACTTCTGCTCCAATTCTAGGCCCAAGAGGGACCCACCCTGAGCCATTAGGACACAGGGACCAAGGAACAGCCAGGGACAGGATCCTTCCTGTTTGCATCTGCACCCAGGAGCTGACTCTGTGCCACAGTACTTCTTACCCAAATACTGCCAGAAGGGAAGGGGTGTTCCAGGAGTGCTGACTCACCTGTGAGCACAGGTAAGACCACCACTTCTGCTCCAATTCTAGGCCCAAGAGGGACCCACCCTGAGCC
>JADRCD010218942.1:0-29407 GCA_019843815.1 Montemys delectorum
CCTCAGAGCCAAAGGAGGCATGAAATCCCCGCCCTAGCTGTGCAGCTATTGACAATCATTAGCTACTGGAAGTGGGCGAATCAGACCTCTCGAAGAGTGTAGATCCTCATAAGTCAGACAGGCTCCAGTGGAAGGCCAGTACTCAAGAATATTTTGGCAACACCAATTGGTCTTGATAGAGGGAAAAGACAGAGAGTTGGGTAGGTAAAAAAGAGGGTAAGAGGTGAGGGAGGAAGGTAGGTATGATCAACACAAGTTATAGAAAATTCTCAAAGAACTAATAAAACCTTTTTAAAGGTATAACTCATGCATCTGCTTAAGAAAAGGAGGCAAAGAATCATAAACGAAGTTTGGAAAATACTGTAACATCGAATTCATGTATTTTTAATAGAGATGATAGGCTAAACCCTATCCATGCAGACAAAACAGAACATGACCACTTTCCTCTATATAATCACTCAGCAGGCCACACTTTTAAACAACTTCCCTTTTTATTTACCATTATTTAATCTATTTGTGATTTTGTGTGTGTGTGTGTGTGTGTGTGTGTGTGTGCACATGTGTATGGAAATTCAAGTATGTTCTTGCCACTGTGTGCCTGTGGATGTCAGAGAAAAACTTTTAGGAATTTATTCTCCCCTACCATTGAGTGTGCCTGGAGATTGAACTCAGGTCCTCAAGCTTGGCCAAAGACTACTTAACCTACTGAGTCATCTTTCTAGCCCCCTAGAATACTGATCAAGAGGAGATTGACTGAAGGTGCAGCAAGGCCTTCACAGTGATGGAATTACCTCTACAAGGTCAGAAGTAGCCCATAAAGCCCATTTGCGCTCTCACACTTGGAGAGCAAAACCATGTCAGGTCCCATGTTTTAATTAAAAGAGAGAGACACAAAGAGAGAGACAGAGACAGAAAAGAGACAGAGAGAGAATCTTTTCTATTGTTTTGCTGAAGAAATTCACATTACTCTTTCATTAAAATTCTAAACTATAAACAATTTTCAAATATAGAATTCAAAGATTTAATTACAAAAATTTCAAGGAATTTCACAGTGATTAAAATACTCTAGTGAGTTAACATGGGCACGCAGAACAAAAGTCAAAACTAGGGGATGATTTTTTTTCTAGAAAAGTAAAAGTAGTGATGGGGGCAGGCTTAGAGTGGAAGGGGGAAAAAAAAAAAAAAAGGGATGTCGAAGTGCACCCGGGGCTTCATCTGTGGCCAACATCTGTATAAATCAGGCCCAGAGCTGACACACAATTTTCTGTGTGTCCCCTGAGAAGTGGCCCTCGGGGCTTAATTATTGATGAAGAGATATTTCTTCAAAGTGGCCCAGTCAAGACTGCCTCAAGGGGACATTCATAAGCACTCATAATATCAATTTCCGAGCACCTGGGAGACAGGGACTCACACAGGCTCTTTAATTATTGTGATACAAGCAGAGAGAAAGAAGAATGCATTACGCAATCTAGCTGAAATTCCCCCAAGAAAATTACCAGGATGTATACAAAAAGGTAGGGTACCCAAGTGAATGTTCAGAAAGCTCACTCATATGGTTTCCTGGATCAAATGACTTTGGCCTCTAATCTACTCCATCTAAGGACTTTGAAACTATCAAAAACAAGCATGGTGTGCTCACAAATACATGAAAATCCAAAAAGAAAAAAATTCCTTGAATTGTGTGTGCTCGTGTAGAAAAATATATATATATATATAAATTCCCTTTATTTAGTACTAAAGATCTCTCCTTGTGTTTCAGTTGTATGAGGTTTCTTTCAGGGAATGAATAACATCAAATTGCTTCAAACAATTAATAAATGTCTATCCCAAAATAATATTTATGCATTCATCAGCTTTGGTCTAGTATAAAAATCACTAAAGAATCTATCAGTATGTATGTGAGTTATAGTTTCGGGAGGAAAATACAAGTAAGGAGAGAGCCCTAAAATTTAATTCTGTTCCACCATTTAGATGTTCTGCATCCACGAGGCCTCCCAAGTATAACTCCTTTGTATTTCAGAGGCCTACACTAGACGGCTGGCAATAAGACAGGATGAGATGCATACCTTAAGTAGCAATGAAGATAAACAAGAGTCTTTAATTTGACCGGAATTCCATTACCTGCCCATCCCATCAAAAACTCTCACTCAGCAAACTGCATAACAAATACCGGCAGCATGCATGGATTTATAAGAGCTTTGATGGTAATTCTTTGACTCTCATTATTTTTTGCCTCGCTTCTACAATCTAGATTTTCCTTTCACTCATCCAATTTAAAGGAAGATATGTTCCTAACATGTCTAGGAAATACTATCCAAATGACTTTATAAAATCTGTTCATGCAATCAATATGCACTGCCATTTTGGCTTTTACTAATTAATTCTCATTCTCTCTCTCTCTCTCTCTCTCTCTCTCTCTCTCTCTCTCTCTCTCTCTCTCTGTGTGTGTGTGTGTGTGTGTGTGTGTGTGTGTGTGTGTAAGAAGGTATTCATGTGCCACAGCACACACGCCATGGTCAGAGTACCATTGGCAGGAATCAGTTCTCTCTATCCCTATCCAATTTGTTGGTTCCAGAATTAACTCAGATCAAGCTGGGTAGCAAGGGCTTTTACTTGCACAACTCTCCTACCAGCCCCCAGAACTACCATTTCAAAAGCATTCATTCTATGTGACAATATTTTATGTATTAATCCTCGCATATTCTGGGGGGGGGGAGTGAGATCAGTTTCAATTGACTAATGGGAAAGGACAGGCCACAATTATCCAAAGAAATTGCAGAGTTGGCATTGAACCCAGGCATTGTTTATATTTAAAATCATTTACTTATTTATTTTATTTCATTTTAAAAGTTTGAAAAGAAATGTAAGCATCACATGCCAAAATTAACCAGTCCCAAAGATTATGCAACTTGATAAACTTACATACAGTTAGTATTGTATATCTAATTGTACAAAGTTTAAATATGTAAAGCAAACATTTTTAAAGTTCTAATTATGTCATAAGTTGTTGTTGTGGTTTAGGTGGTGGTTAAGTGCACAAAACATATCCACTACTAAAGGTGTAGAATCCAATGTGAAGTTGTACAACTTCCATTCTAAGTATAGGTTCTAACTTAATATTTTAACACAATGTTGTTTTTCAAATAGTAACCATGATATAAAAATTGACATTTTAAAAAATAAATTCATACAAAATTTCTTAGTTCCAAACTCTAGTAGACAACTATACTAAAGAGTGTTTTAAATACACACAATTATTACCTATGAATGCAGTATTTTGAGTAAGAGAAACAAAAGCAATAATGATCCCAATTTACAGGAAATATATGAAGCTATTCAAAGTTATCCCACTAGCACAATTGTCCCCAGGATAACTCTGAACACACGCACTCCGGATGGATGAGGCAAAACCCACCTCTTTCTTGAGAAATAATATTAAAAACAAATGAAATCAAAAACCAAAACATGCCAATTTGAAAAATAAAACTCTTGGTTATAGATAAATATACAAGTTAAAAATGTTGCATTACACATTTCAATTAGTGTAGAATAACAATGAAATAAATGTTCTGTACAGATGTATGTGTGTATGTGTCTGTGTGTGTGTATGCGCGCGCGCACGCGTGTGTGTGTGTGTGTGTGTGTGTGTGTGTGTGTGTGTTCATGTGTGTGAGGCTGGAGGTTAGAGTTGGGTACCATTTTTTTCAATACAGACTTCCATGCTTTATCTTGAGACCGAATCTCTCACTGCTACCCAGGGAACTTGGAGAATCGGTCTCTATCTCCCTTGCTCAGGATTTTTAAACTATATTTCTGTGGATCAACCCTGGGTCGTTACTTCTGCTTACTCAACAAGCACAGGACTGTCTCCCCTGCCCATCCCCACATTTTTAAGGATAGGATTCTGCGGTGCACAGTTATCACTGCGTCCATACCACCAATAGAAAAGCAACAAGCTGGCCATTCCTACTTTGCCGTGGCCTCTTTGGTTATGCTGAACCTTGGACCACGCCAAAGGTCTCTTCATACTCCTCACAGAGTGCCACCGCACTCTACGACAGCGTCCTTGTTCAGTCCTGTTGTCTTTCTACGTGTGTTCCAACTTCAGGGACTTGACGTTCTGCTTTCGAAATCTCCAAGAGTGACGCCACATTTGTACTCTATGGGGAGCTCGGTTTTCAGCCTTGTTATTGTTGTGTGTTTACACAGAGTTTGGTAGAATGATAGGTTTAAACAGCTACTGTGTGTTTACTTAAAGGCTATGTTACTCCTGTGCTAGACCCAGATCTTACCATTTAGCTTTCCAAATAATGATTTTCCTCCAGAATGCGTGAACGGAAGCTGATGAATTCTAGAACATTTTAAAGTTAGGTATTTGGTTATCTTTGTGTGCTATTATTAATCATTAATATCATAGTTTTTAATTAAACTACTAACTAAACTAGTACTCTGTATATGTGGGCAAGAGATTTTTTTAAATTTTATTGTTTTATTATTCACTGTTCCCCTCCTGGTTACCCTCTCCCACCATGCTCCCCCTACCCCATCCCCTTCTCCTCTGAGCAGGTAGGGGGCCCTGGGTATCCCATCCTGGCTGATCAAGTCTCTGTGAGGCTAGGCACTTCCTCTCCCACTGAGGCCAGACAAGGCAGCCCAGATAGAAGAATAAATCCCACAGATAGTCAACAGCTTTTGGGATAGCCCCCACTTCAGTTGTTCAGGACCTACATGAAGACCAAGCTGTACATCTGCTATCAAAATATATGTGAACACAGAATGTGCAGTATGCTGCAAACTAACATGAGTGGAACTAGTCATACTTTAAGGCAGATAAGTAGATATATATGTTTATACTACTGAAGTAAGTTCCATACAAAATGAAATTCTTTAAAATGAAGAGTAGTCCACAGGACAGTTTAAAATTTGGAGAAAATTACACATTCCATAACTGAAATCTATTAATTGTTTTTAAGTAAAAGGCTTTAAAAACCTTAGTCAATTGTGTTTCCATAAGCTCTGTAATGCCCAGTGGATAAAAATAAGGTGAGAGGAAAGGAATATTATACACTCAGTAAAAAGATGAATTAAATAAAAAGTAACTTTCAACCCTTGTAAGGTTAAACACTAATTTCTCCTCCTTTGTCTCTTCTTCCCTCCCTAGGAGCAGAAGCAATCCAACAAAGGATGTCCTGGCATGTATTTTTTACTACTTTTTTTTTTTTTTTGCTATCTCTGCCAATTTTGAACCCATGTCATCCTTTTTTGAAGCAAGTCCTTCAAATTTACTTCCTCCAAGTCATTTCCTTTTCTTCTTTCCAATGATTCCACTTTTAAAATCTGATTTTCTTAACTAGTAAGTACAAGAAGTTCTTTATTGCTCAGCTGAAGGGATAGGAATGCCATTTCTATTTGACTCCAAATGGACTCTACTGTGCATCCAGTAGATTGGAATTATTTTCCTTTGTAAAGCTGAACACTCACTTGACAATAATTTAAGTGAAGGACTTCAGCCATGCTTGTGGAGACCAGAGAGGAGGAAGAAGCAAATTAATTTGGCTTAAAATATCAAATGGCCAGTGTACAAATGGTTAAAAGTGGAACTATAGTTTTATGGTCTCTCCTCAATTACCTTTAATGGTGGGTGGGAATCAGAATATTGAACAAAAGTGAAGTCTTGAACTGAATAATCGTTCCCCCTTGCTTTTAGATGTGGCAATATTGACACCATATTGGCTGGAGATTCAGTCTAAATGAAGAAGTACTATTAAACCCCTGCTGAGGTCAGAGAAAGCTACCATGGCCGATACTCACCTACTTTGAATCTCTCTCAGGAGAGCCTGGATTCAAAAGTCATGCTTTTCAAAATTTATCAAAAAAAGTAAAACAAAATTATATCTAAAATTATGTGGCTGCCATTAATTAGAGTTTGAAGTAGTAACTACCAATTGGAAGTAATTTTTCTGCTGCTAACATCCTTTGTTCGGTCTGTATTTGTTAATGCTTTTTTTTTCTTTGTAAACTCTTTCTGCTGACAGGAAACTGTGTACCTACAGCAGGTGCTAACCACCCACTATTTTCAATACTGCTTTCAAGTCTGAGAGCTGGGTAACCAGGGCAATATCACACATCCAACAGGGAGCACCACTAGCCCCCAATCCCAGCAGTTAGCACCAGAAGCCAGACTCTGATACAAGCTATGCAACAGCAGAAGATAACTTGGCATCCAGAACCATTTCCGTACTTTCCACAAAGACAACAAAGTTGGGTTAGATAGGCTAAGTCCTTCCCACCCAACATCTAGGGCATCATTTCCACATACATCTTCAGGCCAGGGAATACTCTAGGTGTAGTTGAGTGTGCCAACTCTCTATACTATATTTCCATCCCTTCTCATCCACATGTGATATACTACTGAGGCTAAAAATTAGAAAGAAATAGACATAAAACATCTTTGAAGATGTCAGTAACCTGACACAATATCTTTGTCTGATTGTGAAACCAGATTCTATAGATAGCTCACTGGAAAAATTAAATCTCTACTATAGTGAGTGGCTACTGATACCTCTTCATCTTTTTCTCAAATATCAAGTGCTTTATCAATGTATTCTTATTCTCATCTATTTCACACCACTTTTAAATTACCTCCACCATTTCATTGAGACAAAGACAATGATCACAATCAGATCAACTTCCCCACAATGGTTTTTAATGAACGGGTTCAGGAAAGCTTTCGAATTTGACAGAAAACTAAGCCTTCATAATTTATTCCGATTCTTCAATACAAAGAGAATTTCAGTAGGCTAACAGGATTAGCAGAAGCATCTCTGTGTGAGCATGTTCCTCCGGGCTTCATGTACTTTTCCTCACTGTGTTATATTTTAATGATTAATTTCATGCTCTTTCATAGTATTTTTAGCTCATGAAACATGAGTATTACTTTGAAGGGGAAAGTAAAGTACTGTGGGTGAAAAAAAAAGATGCTACTGATTAGAGTGTGGAGCACACATGTACAAATGCTGAAGATGGTGAATGCCACCACTCCAGGTTGTAAGGTGTGCATCAGGCTGAGGAGCCACACACAGCAATTTTACACTCACTTGAATTAACCAAGCAGTCCCAGAGTGATTAAATGTTCTTGGTTAAAACTTACACAATTCAACTTGACACTTACTATCTCACTTGCTTCATTTTCTCCATAATAATATGGATAAGAACTGTTTTTCCAAGACAAGCACATGAGAAACATAAAGAATGAAATCAGCTAAGCTTGAAACACTTTTCTGAAATTAAACAAAAGCCATCTGATCTGTGACACTCTGATTCCTGAAATCTGTATAGTCTGGATGCTGCCCAAGGATTGCTACTGATTTACTTTAACAAAACAAAAATGTCCCACGGGTGTTAAATCAAAGATAGTACCCAGAGACCATGACTTCAATCACACATGGTATTCTGTGCCTTGCACGAATACACATATAGTTCATTAAATCAATCATATAGTTCAATATCCAAAAAGAAAATTGTAAAGAAAAGTCTAAGTAAACTACACAGAGAAAGAAATCAACATGTTATCCTTTGCTCTTACTACTACAAGGAATTTATCAAAGGCAAATACAAAGTCTCTTAGAACATGATCAGCTTCCTTTTAAGAGCATATAAAGGTTCTTTACCACTGACGGGGCAAACTGGAGAAAACCAGTTCTCCTGCTGCAAACAGGTGTTTTTAAACTTGTATCTAAAAGAACCGAACAAAGCAGAGGTGGAGGTGGGGATGAGGGTTGTGGGCAGGGGGTGAGGCGGGAACGTGGTATGTTATTTCTAAGCGAACACACAGAGGGTAAAGGGGGCCGGGCAGGAAGGAAGAAGGAAAAGGGAAGGGAAGAGATCACAAATATTCTACCAAAGTTTTGTTTTGTTTTTATCTCGAAGAAAAATCCCTAAACAAAACGGAACTGAAACCGGAGAACCACAGGCTTTGATTCAGCGTGATTAAAATCTCGGCCGTACCTCAGATTTTTCTTCCAGCACACACACTAAAGTATCTAGAACTCAGAGGAAAGATTTTTACTATTTCAAGTAGAGACTCATTCTCAGAAAGATGAGATTTTTGGAAGAAACAGAGAACAAGAGAGAATCAAACTGTTGAGAGGAGAGAACAGAGCAGTTTGGGTATCTCTTTCCCGGGAGGACGCACTCTCCAAGGTCTTCTGTACTTCACTCCATTTTTTCCAAATGTGAAATTAAGTCGTAAACAATACCAGGGCCAGCGCAGCTCGACACAGCGGCCTGGATCTTGGATTTCTACGCTCCACTTTAACACACTGCGGGGCTTTGTTATTATAGATGGGTCACTGGGTGGGTGTCCCCCTCAAAACCACGGAGGGGACAGGGCAAGAGTTAGAGGGTCCCCTGGGCGGGAAGTGGAGCTCCAGTTCCCTGGAGTCCATGCCTCTGAACTCTGAGCCTCTGGGTCACTATGACTTAGGGCAGAGAGAGATGGCCACTTTTAAGTCTCCTACGAAGTGACCAGGTCCTATTCCAGGGTACCGTGTCCAGCCTGGCCCGTAAGCCTCACCCCCAGAAAACTTCGCAGATCTCCAGCTCTGTCCGGGGTGCGCCCCCGGGCCTCCCGCCCCTCTGTGACCCTCCCACCCCAGGGCCGCGGTCGGTACCTCGATGTCCGGCGCGTCCCTGCTCAGCACTCCCGCCATGGCAGCGCTTTCTGGCCTCAGTCTCCCGCATACAGACCCTCCCTCGGCTGCAGCAGCCTCTAGCCCCGCACCGAAGCCTCAGCTTTCCCCAGCGCTGGTGCACTGACTGCCCGATCCAAAGCAGTAAGGAAGGGGCGTGGTTATAGTGAAGACACGCCTCTGGGGCGGGGCAACGTTCTAGGTACGCCCCACAGCCGCACTATCCTACTGGTCCCAAGCTCCGGGCTCTGTTCCAGTGAATTTCTGGCTGTGCTGGCCTTTGCTCCCCAAGGTTGAGTTTGGTAGGCCGGTTCAGGTGTCAGAGATCCCCGGAATTAAAAGCAAACAATCGCGTCTTTGATGTTCTTCTGAGCTCTGAGCCCTAAATGTGCAGAAACAAAGTCTAAAGAACTCCAAAGACCAGGGAGTATCCTTGTTCCTCTGGCACCAGCAAATAGGCTGGAAGGATTTTGAAGCTGCTCTGGAGGAGGAGGTGTCTGGGGGAGCCTAGGGCCCAAGGAGACAGACAGACATCAGTACCCACAGTCCAGAGCTCTAGAGCAGCCTCTAGTGAGATGGTTCTCAACCTTCCTAATGCTGCGACCCTTATGTGCTGTAACTCTCATCCATAAAATTATTTTCATTGATACTTCAAAACCTTAATTTTGCTGTTATAAGTTGTAATGTAAATATTTGCGTTTTCCAATGATCTTAGGTGACCCGTGTGAAAGGGTCTTTAGACCCCAAAAAGAGTCCCACAGGGGTCTCCATGCACAAGTTGAGAAACTAGCACAGTCCATGCCAGTTTTTAAAAATATATACTAACATTCTAAAGTGTGACGTTCGTAAATACAAACAAGAGTTGTTTATTTTGTGTGTTTGCTCTCATAGTTGCTAGGAAGAAGCAATGACGTCATCAGACTAACCCAAACTCCTATCCTCTCCTCAACTTGGTGGCAGCCCGGGCGCCAGAGCATTTAGTAAGTTGGGTTTCTTCTCTCATGGTCCTACCTGCTTCTTTTAAGGCACATGGGGCACTTTGTCCTGTTGGCTAGATCATAATTTTGGAGACAAATGTTTCCCTTCTCGTGAGTATTTTTGGTTACTTCACCAATTTCCTTTTAATTCAACATGTACTTAATGCTTTGTTTTGGTTTCAGTGTATTGCTGCCAGGTTGAGTTTTCTAGATGTGGTCTTCAAGGAGGCCCATCACTGTTCTGACAACAAGACTGACAGGACACAAACTGTGGCACCTGCTTACTTGCAGATAAAAGAAGAACAAATGGGGCGGGGGTCCTTGAATGGCTGGAGAGAGCTTATAGCACAAACCACCTGGTTCGCTTTAAGAACTTGAAACTTTTCCAGGGGTTGGATACATATTGACCCTTGAATCAACTTTAGCACACACACACAGTAATAAAATAATAATAATAATAACAACAACAACAACAACAAAAGCTAGAGGGTTAAATAGAACCCTCAGAATAACCCTTGACTTCCATATTCTCACTCATTCATTTAATCTTTTTCCAGCTCTAAGGATTTTACATTCTAACCAGAACTTGAGTCACTCTGGCACTGGTGTGTCAGCTTCTCCTGTTAAGTCTCCTGAATTCTAGAGTGAGATTCTAAATATGAATTAGCCCCCTTGCTCCCCCACCCACAAAATGTGAATATTTTCAGTGACCCATTGCAACCCACATATAGTCGTGATTTGGTTGCTGTTGCTGTTAACTTTCCTGTCCACCTCTGAGTGACAAGCTCCTGTCCTCTTCTACCTGGCTTCTACCTTACCTAACTACCAACTGTTGTTCTGATCCTTCCTCTCTTCCCTGATTCTGCTCATTTCCCTCCCCAAGGAATGGTTTCCCTGTCTCACTAACCCTCGAGTCTCTGAGTCATTCCCACCACTGAGAGAAATTAGACCTGCCCTGCCTACCTCTGCCATTCTAGCTTACAACAGCCTAGGTTTTTCTTAATAGTCATGTCAAGTTTTGTTTGCCTGCTCATTCGCATGTGACTTACTCGATGTAAGTCTTCTGTTTCAGATGCAGGTTCCAAAATAAACAGGATCAGTGTCTGACTTCGATGTCTACTGAACACGTTGTTCCTTTTCTGGCTCTGAAACATACAAGAATACTGACAGAAGAAACAGTAGACCCTGCACTAAGCTATTTTTTGGAGAAACTTTAGTTTCTCTTCATTGTGGAGAATGAATCACAATATCAGCCAACAAATTTCTGGTTAAAATAGCTCATATTAACTACTTCTCTATTCAGGGAGTATATTCCAAGGTTCAGTTCTCCTGCAACTCTCAGGACCCGAAGTTATCTCCAAATTACCATCATCTCTCTAAAGCCTTCTTGCCCTTATGGAAAAACATAGCAATCATGCATAAACATTAGTACCTGCAAAGATATACACATGTTCAAATACTAAGAAAGGATGTACACATCTTTTGCACATAGGTGTATATGTATAAGTTCGTGTGTCTTTAGGCCAATGTCTACATTTATGTATATGCATGAATGAACAATTGCATATGATTTATTCTTCAATTTAGTCTCAAAAGTTCAATGCTCAGTTTGCTAACCCACAGGTACATAGGCTTTTGTGTTTTCTCAGGTAACATTGCAATGAAAATATCAGACAGCAATCAGTATTTTGTCTGGCTTTATCATGCATTATGCAAACTACTGGATTTCATTATGGCCTTTCCATAAATTTGTATTATACACTTTGATCTTATATAGCCCTCATCTTTCTCTTTGCAAACTCCTTCCTCCACTTGATCTTCTTATTTCTAAATAGTTTCTCTTCTATATTGAAGCCATAACTTTTAAAATTTCGATTTTTGCATTTGGGCGCTATCATACAAGTTCCTTATATAAAATACACAGTATGTACCCAAAATCGCTTTCTGTGATTACTATTATTTACATAACTTTCTATGGAAAGAAAAGTCTGAAACATGACCATATTGGTCAAATTTAAGAGTTCTATAAATTATCATTAATAAGCTGATATAGATTTCACAAATAACTTCAGCATGCCCTAGCTCTGCCAAGCAGATGCATCCTGTTCTAAAATACTTAATTAAGACATCTGATCACATCGTTCACAGGCCACACCTACTCTCTGTGATCAGTGATTAAGTCAAATAATATTTTAAATCCAGTGAAGTGCCACATTAAGCACAGTTGTATCTGAAAATAATTCAAGTTGTAGAAAGATCCTCCAAATGCATTGACACAATGCTTTTAAAACGTTGTAAATTATGATGGCATTTGTCAAGCTGCCCCTCCATCTGGAAGCAGAGCCAAATATCAGGTGTTCTACATTATTTTTTGTAGACTTTGGTAAGACAGCTGATCCCTCAACTTAATAGTTTACAGTCTATGAATGAATATTATATTATTATCGCCACAGCAGTAAGGCTTATGAGTCATCTTTAATTTCGTATCTGAAAAGTTGTTCGCTATCACAGATTTAGAAACACAATAAAAATTCAGATTTCCATATGCTTTTACTTTCTCCCTAGTAGTCTAGCATTAGACAATTTATGGACATGTTTTGGAATACTATTTTTCTAAAAACACAGCCAAAGACTTTAGCTGATCATGGCCGTATTTTCAGTCCGTCTGATTTTTTAGGATCAACATATCATATTCATATCCAAGCTGTCCAGAAGAATAATGCCTAAGGCAAGTTGGGTCCAAATATTTCTATATTCATTTCTCAAAAAGACCATAAGATGCATATCAGCCAACATTATGAGATGGAGGACAACTCTCCCACCTACATATAAGGATGTATCACATAATGTGATAAAAGGAACACATCATAGAATTATGAACACCTTTCAGAAGCTTATTAGACAACTATTTATTAGATGCCATTATTTCAGGCATTATAGGGCTTAGTGAGGTCTGTGAACAAGGAATAAGATGTCCCTGTCTTTAAAATCACCCACCTTCTGATTTAAAAAATATTCATCGACTCAGTGATTCTGAGAACAAAGGCTAACTGAATGAGTTGTGTTTTTTTTTTTTCTTTTTTCTTTTTTCTTTTTTCGAGACAGGGTTTCTCTGTATAGCCCTGGCTGTCCTGGAACTCACTCTGTAGACCAGGCTGGCCTCAAACTCAGAAATCCACCTGCCTCTGCCTCCCAAGTGCTGGGATTAAAGGCGTGCGCCACCACCGCCTGGCTAACTGAATGAGTTTGTTGTGAGAGTCATATCCAAAATGTAAGCAGTGGCATTTTGTACATTGCAAAGTTCTGTGAAACGTGATAGATACTAGGCTTTAAAATCTAGTTCTCCTGAGCTCACATTCTATGACTAAGCCATTAACACATTTTCTAGTAGATCTTAGTGGTCATCTTGACTGGGTAAAGAGGCCTCTAGAAAACTAGTAAAGAAATGTCTTTCAGACATGTCTATGAGACTGTTTCCAGAAACCATTGACAGGTGAGCCTGAAAACTGAGTGTGAAGACTTGGACTGCATATGGGCAGTGCCATCCCAAAGGCTGAGGGTCTGGATGGGGCATAAAAGGAAAGAAAGTGGAAGCTCTGCCATGGACAAACTCAGTTCTTTCGGACAAAGATCACTGTTTCCTGCTGCTGACATCTGAGTTTCAGACTCCAGATTGCCCCACACGTGACAGCAACCCTCAAGGAAACTTTCAGAACATTAGCATGGGCCTGGGGCTGTACTGCTCTTTCCTTTTGTTCTGCTTCATCCATCTAAACGCACTGAGAGAGCCACCATGTGCCAGTACAGCTTCTATTTGTGTAAGCCGATGTAACGCGCTCGCACGCGCGCGCGCACGCGCGCGCGCGCACACACACACACACACACACACACACACACACATACACACACACACACACACACACAATCCTCAAGAGAATCCTAATACTCAAACTGTGAATGATTTTGACTAATATGAAGTATGTATAGGAGCTTTGTAACTTTGCCTAACTTGTTGAAAAGGGAAAAATTAAAGGTACCCTGAAGTGAAAGTCACTGTGTCTCTCTTTCCCTCCCTCCTCCCTCCCTCCCTTCCTCCCTCCTCTCTCTCTCCCTCTCCCCTCCTCTCTCTCCTCCCTCTCTCTCTCTCTCTCTCTCTCTCTCTCTCTCTCTCTCTCTCTCTCTCTCTCTCTCTCTCTCTCTCTCTCTCTCTCTCCTCCCTTTCCCTTTAGCCTTTTAAGTCTCCAATCTCCATCTCCATCTCCAAAAGGTTCCATAATTCTAGAAGCTGACATTTGGAAGTTTCTTTACCTTCTAGATGAACTCTTACTATTTCATAATATCAAGTTCATGTGTATCTGTGAGTGAGATAAAATCGTGCTGTAATGATTCCATGTTCCTTTTGGCCACGGGTCATGGATGTTATGATTACTGCTCACACATCTACAGTATTGTTTTCACTTTGTTCAAAACTGAAGAATTCATTGGGCCAGCTACTAGATATGTTGAAAGTGAACAGCTCTCTGAATCTCTCTATAGAAATAATCCTTTGCTCAAGAAAGTCATCCTTCCTGAGGTTCTTGCCCCTACCTGTGCTATCAAATAATAAATGACTGGATGATATGGCAGTGTTAAAAACAGTAATCTCCATCAATATAAGACCTCTTTTAGAGGCAACTGAAGATCCACAGGTCCTTCAAAGAATAACTCAAAACATTTGTTACACCTTCAGTGAAAGGCTGGATATGTTCCACAGTACTAGGAAGGGGGATAGGGAATTAGACTTCAATGGCATTGAGGTCTACTTTTCTCTCTTCTGCATCATTCTCTGACTCTTTCCCACAAGTAAACTGCCATGAATTTTTCTTTCTTCAAGTCTTTTTACCAGAAAACTTCATCTTCCTTGACATGACTACATGTTAATCAATTAACCTAATATTGTTGATATATAATGTCATCATAGCTTTCTTTTATTCTCTCAAAGACCTTTCCATTAAACTTCCAGATCCACTTCTATGAGATATCCCTATGTCTCTCGGATACTCTTATTTGCAGTAGACATTTTTGAGTAATTCTTGGCAACCATTCAAGCTACCAACATATTAGCAATCCATCAACTCTCTGACTTATTTCTTTTTCTCCATAAATAGGTTCATTTTTATGCACTGGTGCTTTACCTGCAGAGAACTCTGTGGAATGTTCAAGAAGATGGCATTGTATTTCCTGAACTGGTGTTGTAAACAGTGTGAACCATCATGTGGGTTCTGTGAACTCAACTCAGATGCTCTGCAAAGAGCAGCAGGTATGTTTAACTACTTTGCCATCTCTGTAGCTCTATAGTTAATTTTTAATTTGCCCACTATGTTGCCTCTAGTGGTTTTTCACTGTGCCTAGCATGTATTAGGGACACAATAATTTGCAATAAGAATATAGAAGTATCTTTTGTAGCTTTCATTAGGTAAAGGTAATTTTTTTTTAGAAAGGAAGGGTTTGTCAGCCACTAACACTTCAATCAACTGAAGGAATGAGTGTTGGAAACATTAACTCTTCAAGGATAGCTATGGACCAGAAAGACATATCATAATATTCATATTTTCTTAGGGTTCACTCATTGGAAAGTGAATGGTGATAATTTACAACATAAGTCTGCCTCCAGCTCAGATACACACGACTTAGTAGAAAGGGCAGGAGTTGTTCAGGGGAATAGTAAGAGTGTAGTCCTTATTAAGAGATTAAATATATTATATCCTGTTGCAATCTTTGCCAAAAGATTTAAAATTCATCTAATAAGAACATGGGAAGCCATTCTTAAAGTGAAGAAATGACATGGTCAAAACTGCCCTGGATTAGCACTCTGAAGGCAACTTGTTTATACATATACTTATTTGGGCAAACCTGGAAAGTCCAATAAAGCTAAACAAATTCTTCACGTACAGTCAGTCACTCTCTGCTCGTCTAATCATTATTTTAATGTTCTTTAGAAACCGAAGTAGGAACTTTATAATGGCTGCTGTGGGTGGCTACCTCAAGCAAAATGGTTTACGACTTAAAAAAGCAAACTTGTGTTTTTAATCAGAATGGAAATGAAACTTCAATTTTTTGGAATGATTTCTGTTTCTCTAACAATAGATATGTTAGTTTTCTAACATCAAGCTTCAGTCATCTTTAGAGTTCTAAATAGAATAATACTTGCTGGACTTTAGGGGTGGTTTAATATTCTGATGGCCAACACCCTTGAAGTCCTTGGTGGTTTTTAACAGAGTCATGTTTAAATTTTCTAAATGTGTGGGAGGTATGTATCTGACTATGTCAACATGCGCTTGCAGTAAATGGCCAAAAGTTTGTTCTAAAGTGGCATCCTGATTGCATTGTGTTTCTCATTGAATTTGGAGTTCACTGACAATGAAATAGGCTCAAGACACCTACCTGCCCCCACTCTCCCCCCTGTCCCCACTCTCCCTGCCTCCATCCCTAGAGATATAGAAATTCATCATGTTTGTATTTCATCACGTCTGAGATACCAACACAGGTCCTCGCACTTTCACAGCAGGTACTAAACTACTGAGCCAGCTCCTCAGCTGCAGTTGAATGGGGTGTTATCTTTTAATTCTCCATGCCTAACATGATGACAGATACTTCATAGTAGGTACATAAGTGTTCATGAATAATTATATTCTTCTATCAAAACTTCATTGCAAATAAATATTCATTATTTCTCTCTTCAAACACTGCATGATGTGTAGAGAGCCTAAAGGGAAAAGATTTCTAGTAACACACAAATTGATAAAAAAGCAGCATAATAGACAATTTATCAAACCAAAAAAAGGGGGGAGGGGGAAGGAAAACGGCAGTTGATAAAGTGCGACAATTGAATCAAGCCGACTAATAACCCAAGCAATGCCAAAAAGTATACTAACATGCCTCTCACATATCTGGCTGGCAAAGATGCTTTTGTGAATGTCCAGCATGAAGAAAATGAAGATGTTCATACAGCTCCATGAAGAGCATGAACAGAACAGGGGTCCTCTGGTCCAGCCCTGGTATTAAACCTGTGTGAAGCTACACCTGACTCTTCATGTGTATGCTGGGAAATCAGTGCAGGTCCTGATATATACCTATCTTGCCAACTGAGCCATCTCTCTAGCTTGAATAAGTCTTCTAAGGTTGTTTTGCTCTATGTGCTGGAGCAGGTCTGGGAAGATTGTAAATGCTCAACAAATATGTTTGAATAAATGCATGAAGCAGATCATAGTATATGTTCCCTTATCTCTCTATGTTCTTACACATTCTGTATGTAGGCATAGAGAGTTTGTCCCTTTCTCTCTAGCTAGGTGGCACAAGGACAATGTCGTATCTTCGAATCATCAGCTTACAGAAATGCTGGTATCATGTAGATGTGCTCTTAATATATGTCAATTGAATGAAGAAATGGATTAAAAATCAATATTTTCAATACTTTCTCAATAGTGCCCACTCTAGTGGACATGTTGATGTTTAAAATAGAAATGTATTAAGTATGTCAACCACAGCACTTTTCAAACATATTCCCAATTCTTATTCTGGTCATACTGACTCTTAGATATTTAACAAATTCAATCACTCATGAATGCACCCTGTATTTTAATGAACTCGAAAGTTTCTTCCACTTTTATACTTCTTATTGCCAATGCATTCTAAGAAGAAAATTTGCTTTGTATCTCCAAACATCAAAGCAGTTCCTTTATTGAAAATGTCAGCAGATTCTTTTTCTAAATATTTGAATCCAATTCATGGAATTCCAACAGAAGAATGATTAGTAGTCATAGTGTAGTTTAACATTCTCTCTCTCTCTCTCTCTCTCTCTCTCTCTCTCTTGTCAGAGTCTCTCTATATATCCCCGGCTTTCCTGGAATTCACAGAGCCCTGCCTGCCTCTGCCTCAGGGCACCACACTTGCTGTTTGGATTCCATTGGAAGGGCTGCTGTATCACATGTCTCTGACCTTGTGTCTGGGAAGGGAGTGTATTTATACGGAGCTAAGCTCTCAATGTGTTTCCCATCTATCACTCAACGTGTCTCATCCCTACCCTCATAACGTCTCCTCTCTTGCTTTGGGCTCTAACTGAAAGAGCCTTATGGCTTCTTGTTGCTGGTCCATTTCTTTATTCATGAGTGGGGAGGTAGGGAGACTGTTGGTCACTGTGACTGTTAAAAGTAGGGCAAACAAGTTTCACAATATGGATTTTGAAACTAAGTCAACTGAACTGCTTTTTGATTCCCATAATTTATTCCAGCCATCTGTGTGATACACGACAACAACATCAACACACACACATACACACACACACACACACACACACACACACACACACTTCTTAAGAGTAGTATAGCTTGCCATTGTCCATCCCAAACTCCCATTGCCTCTGGAAGAGAGCACTAACATATTTTAAGATTGTCCTTGACCCTGGAATCATGTAATAGCATTTAATACATCTTCCTATGGAAAGGACTATTTTCAACATCATTTACTACTTGAAATTTGGAGATTAGAAACTGTGGAACCCAAAGCCTTCTTTTGGCACCATACTCTCTATTTAAAGGCCACCAAATGTTTCTTTCTGAGAGATCGTATTGAGCGGTTAGTAATTTGGCACCCATTATTGTTCTCAGTCAATATTATCCTGGCCCACATTTATTGTCTCTGGATAATGAATGACTAGGGTACATAACAGAGCCACCTTCCCATCTGCACTAGCGTTAACTACCATTGATCACTGGGTTGTGGTCCACTGTTGAACTATACATGTTTAATTATTAATTTTACTTGGTGTTAATAAAAATGGCTAACTCTATCGGTCAGGTACCATATGTCCAGGATATTATATATACTTCTCATTTGATGATTGCATTAATCTGAATGTAAGAATAGAAAAATTGACTTTTGTGTGTTTTATTGGAATTTACAAACACTTAATTTCCTGTTTTTATAGGAGTTGTTAAAGATAGACATCCATAAAGTTTGTTTTCTCTAAAATTACTGTAGCTTATAAAGAAGTTTGTTATTGTGTATATGCGTTGTGTCTGTGTGTTGTATGTTTTAAAGGTGTGTCGTGTATGTGCATTCGTGTGCATGTGTTCTGTGTGTTATGTTTGTGCATTGGGTGTGACAGATGTGCTGTGTGTGTGTGTGTTGTGTTAGATGTGTGTCATCTGTTGTAATGTGTGTATGTTTGATATGTGTGGATGGTATGTGTGTAGTATGTATGTGTAGTGAATATGTGGTGTGTGTGTGTGGTATATGCGTGGTATGTGTATGTGTGTGTGTGATGTGTTTGTGGTGTGTAGACATGTGATATGTACAGTCTAGTATGTGTATGCGTGTGTGTCTAGGTGTCAGTCTGCAGGTCCCCACCTTGTTTTAGGTAGCATCTGTCATTCTCCTTTGTATATGCTGCCCTCGCTGCTCTTGTTCTTCCAGTGGTTTCCTTGTCTCTGCTTCCAGTCTTTCCATACAGATCACCCATACTACTGCATCCAGTTTTAAGTGCATTCTTGATATATAAGCTGGAGGCTTCATATTTGAATAAAAAACACTGTGCTCAAACAGCCATTTCCCAAACTTCGTCAAGTTTATTTTTAAAGAACACAGAAAATGGCACTGACATTTAGAGTTCCTGGTTTAACTAAACAATTCACTCAGCTATTTATATTGATTCTCACACAGTCAAAAACACTGAGGTGAAACTTCATAGCCGCATCTTCAAGGCTAATGGGTAGACTATATTACATTCTTTTCTTTCCCTCTCCTTAATTTTTAATTTATTCACTTTACATCTCTAACACAGCCCCTCTACTCTCCTCTCAGTACCCTTCTTACAAATCCCTCCCACCATTACCCCCTCCCCTTCTTCTCAGAGAAGGGGAGCCCCACCCTTGGAGGCCACCCAAATCACATCAAGTCACAGCAGGACTAAGTGCATCCTCTCCCTCTGAGGCCCAATCAGGCAGTTCAGTTGGGTGAGGGATGCTGAGATTCAATTCCTTAGTATTCTTCTTATTATAACTTTTATCTTAACGTCACCATGAATAGAGTGATGTGTTTTGTCTTTTTTTAGTCCAGTCCATTCCACTTTATTCTAGTCTTCTGTAGTCTATGATCCACAGAAGTCCTGATGCTTGGAGCCTGGTAGTATGCTTGATAGGAACAAATGTGCACATGTGTTAACACTTATATTATCAGTAGCACATATGGTAACCTCTGACTCACTCTATAAGCTTTATCACAGAACTGTTTTGCATACTTTTTGGTGTTTTCAAAATGAGAGTTCACACTGTAACCAGTGCTGGCCTAGAACTCACTATATAGTATAATCCTTAACGTTACATTAAAGTTTAAAGTCAACACTGCTTTTACTTTAGAGTTAAGGCAATCCTCCTGCCTTAGCCTCTAAAGTGCTAGTATTAGTCATGCACTATATCATAGATTTTAAAATATCCTGACATCTTCCTCCTATCATTTGAATTTCTAAAGAACAAAGATTTATAGAGTCTATACTATGAACTTATAAACTAATAGAAGAAACAATTCATATTTGAAAAAGTAGGTTGTGCTTAGAATGATGAAAATCTTCACCTATGTGGTAAAAATTGAAGAACTCACAATATGGGAGGAAATTGACACTTCTCCACCATTCACACACTGTCTCGTGGGCACTGTTACACATGCATGTGCACTGTTACACACGTACACAATAAATAAAAAAAATACCATTTTTATTTTATTTTATTTTTGAAACTGGATGTTAAATGTGTAGCCTGACTGGCTCGAAGCTTGTTATGTAGACCAGAGGAGCCTCGAACTCAGAGTCCACCTGCCTTCATCTTCAGAGTGCTGGGATTAAAGGCTTGTACCATCACTCCCATGGAGTGCTGCTGATTATACAAAGTCTTTACTCCTGAAATCTGCATAAATAATTCAGCAATCATGTATTCACTTATTGCAGTAGCCTTACCAAGCTGCTGGACATCATGATATCTTGCTGCTTTTTTAAAAAATGTGTAGCTCTCCCTTTCCTTTTTCTTGCCATTCAAATTATAATATCATAAAGCAGTAGCAATCTTTCTTTTTTTACTTTAAAATATGATTGTAAAATTATTAACCCTAACTCTCCTTACATTCACGATTATATTCAGGGATGTAATGTATCAGGTAATTCTTCAGGAAATAATCAAGATTCCTTCATTGGCCACCATGGTCCGAAATTCTTTTACATATGCTGGTTTTGAAAGCATTTAAATCATAACACACTCTTTTTTTTCTAACGTTAAAGGCAAAGCCTCATTTGCTAGAGTAGTCTGCAGTTAATGTTGTTGATGTGTTTTATAAAAGGGTGGCGAGGCCTAAGGGAGCACCTGGGCAGGCCAGGATTTCCCTCTGAGAAATCAAGCCACGAAACAGACCTAATATAAAGAAGGGTTGTTGGTGAGAAGGTCAGGAGGGAAGGGGGAAGAAAAAAGGACAGAAGGAAGGGGAGGGAAAGAGGAAGAAGGAAAGAGGCTGGGCTGGGAATGAGAGAGAGAGAGAGAGAGAGACAGAGAGACAGAGAGACAGAGAGACAGAGAGACAGAGAGACAGAGAGACACTAACCTCAACCCAGTTCGTCTGCCACTCACACTGCATCAGTCACCAGCCCATTACAATTTTGCCAGAGTACCTGCATCTCAGCTCTCACTAGTCTTTGTTCACAGACAAAATGATACAGAATAGGCAACCTCTCGTTCTATCATGTTAAATCAGGAGATTGCAACCGCAGGAATGAAGCAGTGGAAGGAAGGGTCTTTGCCTTTTCTCCATCGTCAACCCCTGCAAATGTACCAGCTTGCACAAGTGCCAGAGTCCATTTCTTTCCCCTGATCATTTTCTTCATATATATCTACATATATCCACTATATCTATGTATGCTTGCTTGTTGTCAGTGTCTTTTTCTGCTCATTAGAATAGCACACCTTTTGGCTTGCTGCTTACAGCTAGAATAGAGCCTGTAAGTGGTAGGGATTTAATAAGGGAAGCTTTTTAACTTCTGTAGTGGAGATATAAGTGACAGCATCTGTGTGCCTGTTTATGGCACTTCACTTTCCACCTGTGTGGTTTGTCATCATGGAACAAGAGCAGGAGTCAAACATACTTGATGCTTTCTGAAACCATATTAATATGGTCTTCATAAATATTATTTCATAGTAGATATAGGTGGGGACCATATTTACACACATTACATTGTTGAAATAAAAATTCAAACCAAAAAATCCTCCTGCCTCAACTTGTATCCTCACATTCAGCTAGGATGTTACACCCAACTGAAAGATACATAATTCAAGGCACTTAAAAGGAGCCATTTTCATCCAAATTTTAAAAATCTGTATAAAAACTATAATTCTCATCCCATGGAGGTATAGGCTTTTGTCAACACTATAGGTGGAAGAAACAGGTGTATCTCTGTAAGTTCTAGGTGAGCCTTGTCTTGTCTCTACAAGGAGTTCCAGGCCAGCTGGAATCTAGCTGTAAAACCCCGTCCCCCCAAAAAAGTGATTTTTCTCTTTGATGGGAAGTGAGTTTATTCTGTTCCTCATTTGAGAATTTCATTGCCATTTGCATGCTGCCTGGAACACAAATTGTACTTAGTAATCAATCAGTGTTTAATTGCTGCTCAAGTAAACCCTTGTAATCAGGCTCGCGGTAAAAATGTTAAGGTGTTGGAAAAGCATACGGGGGTATTTCCCCCTCCCCCTTATTATGCTGCACAACTTCCATTAATACTAATAGGAGACGCAGCTGGTCGTCAACAGGAGATTACAGGTTGCTGCTTAAATCATATTTTATTTTTATACCTTGGCAAGGCTTATGTGTTTGAAATCGGGTGGCCAGATTTCTGCTGCTGTTTGGAAATCTTTTACTTGGAAACAATGAGAGGAGGTGAAGCAACAACAACAACAACAACGAACAAAAAAAAAAGTGTCTCCTATCTTTTTATTTTGGGAATAGAAGGACTCCAAATCCAAGCAGCAGCTTGTCCTTCTCCAGCAAGTCTGTCTCATTCTCTAGCACCAGCTGGAGTTCTGTTTCTAATTTGCTGTGAAGAATTAAGTGATTTGAGACCCATACCCTGGAGTATTTGACCTCCAATGTCAACCAGCCAGCTTGCAATTCCCTTGACTGGAAAGTTTCTCCAGAATTGATTTGAACTAACATCAGTTAAAATACTCTGCAATCGAGCAGCAAATAGCATTGAAAACTTGAATGTGCTTTTATAGCCATGAAAGTAAACATACTGTAGAATATTAAGAAGAGGGGGGAAAAAAAAAGTCAAGGCACTTAGAGAGCATGGGTGACTAGCAGGGCTGTGATAATGGAACCTTTCACCCCAAGGTCAGTTATCTGACTGTCACCCAGTGGGTGGCTTTCCTAGCTGAAGGTAGTTGCTTCTGTTGCCTGGGAGCCATGTGAGCACTCGCAATTCATTTCTTCCCACTCAGGTGCCTGTGTCACAGAACAACGGTGCTTTATGCTAGTTTGCCACATATGTGACAATCCTAGGAGACCATGGATTAACCAAAAAGGATAGAATAATCAGAGCACTATCTTTATGAAGAACACACTGGCCTCCCTTCTCAGTCTCCACTTTCTCATGCTGTTTCTCCCTGTTATAGCCTCTACAGCTAACCTAGTCCTTCAGACTATTCTGCATCCCTCATTCCTGACTACCAACCTTGCCCCCATAGTTCCCGGTATCAGTCGCTTTTCTTCACAGCGGAACACTCAGTACCGAGCCGCTGCCCTTGGACATCAGTAAGTGGTGCTGGAACAAACCGTGGGAAGCAGAGCATTGCCTCTAAAAGAATAAATGTCTCATCCCACGATTTTCCTTAAACACCTATGTCTTCATTCTCTTTTTGAGCCTCCCTCAGAGGAAATTCAACTGTAGACACCACATGGATTTGTATGCTGTTCATCACTCCAGCATTTCTTCTGGCTCTTGATCTTGAGAACAGCATCCACCGACAGCCCATACTTCTGGCACACCTCTGTTGTCAGGGATTTTTATAACGTGATAGACCACCGTTCAGTCTTCTAGTGGTACAATAAATGCACCGCCAAGAGTGTCCTTACTCATGACTCAGTGGTCGGAAGAGAATAGGTCTGAAGGTAACTGGGTGAGGAAAAGCCAATGGGTACAAGTGCATTCTCAGAATTATTAGCTCGAAAGACCTAATACTAATAGTAACCTTAAAGTGGCTTCAGACAGAAGGAGAATCCATTTACCCCAGAAAGGCTCTGTGCTGGGTTACACAATTCCAACTGATCCTTAAACAGATGTCTACACAGGCAACACTAAGAGACTCATTAGGTTGTGTATACATATCAATGATGATGTAAAAAGGGATGAGGATATATTGAAGAGTGGGAGAGATACTAAAGGCATTCGAGGAGGTTAAAGGGAGAAATAGAAATGATGTAAATACAGTATTCATGTATGACGTGCTCAGACAAATTAAGATAAAATTGCTTTTCATAATGTGTTTTTTTTTTTACACATTTTAATGTCTGTTGGAGTACATGGTACATTCAACACAACCTTTCAAGCACTCTGTGAGAGCCTTATGACAGTAGGCAATTAGCAACCCTGTACTTTCATGTTTTCCCAGGAGTAAAACTACATGAGTGTATTGGCTAGTAAAAATAGACAGCATTTTTAAGAGATTAAATTTTTGCCACACACTGTTTTAATTGTATTGCATACATTATCTCATCCAGTGCTTAAATCAGTCTCAGAAGATAGTAGTGCACCTGGATTACAAAGAAAATAAAGGAAATTGGACCTTCAGGACTTTATGTATCTTGATCTAAATTTCCCTGCTCCAAAACCTTTCATAGGAAGGTTTCAAGCTAAATTACCCAACACCACAGTTTCTTTCCTTAACCAAGGTTAAAGGCAATCCCTTCCTATCCTAATACTCTGTCATCTCTTCATACCATTTAATCACCTGGTGAGCTACTCAAGATGCCAGCATGATTCAAGCCCTCACACTAGTGTATTTTAATACAAAGGGTGGAATGGGGAACTATGTTTAGATGCCACAATAGACAATATGTTTTTATTACTAGCTTAGATTTTTTTCTGTAATTTCCAAGGAATTGTGTATTTATATCTTGACTTTATGTTTCACACACTTGCATATAAAATAACTACTCAGAAAGTATCTATAGCTGAATTAATAGTCTGCCATTCTATAATACCTTTCCCTAATAAAGATTATTATAACAATATATTTAGTAGATGTTCGTTTTGCTTAGCATGAAATGTGATTCTAGTAGACTTAAATTATTCTTTTTTTTGTAAACATTGTATTTTTTAATTCTTTAATTGGATATTTTATTTGTTTACATTTCAAATGCTATCCCCTTTCCCGGTTTCCCCTCTGCAACCCTCCTATCCCGTTGCCTCCTACCCTGCTTCTATGAGGATGCTCCCCCACCCACCCACCCACCCACCCACCCACTCCCACCTCACTGCCCTAACATTCATCTACACTGGGGCAACAAGCCTTCACAGGACCAAAGGCCTCCCCTCACATTGATGCCAGATAAGTCCCCTTTGGCTCCTTCAGGTTTTTTCCCCTACCTCCTCTTTTGGGGTCTCTGTGCTCAGTCTGATAGCTGGCTGTGAACATCAGCATCCGTATTGGTCAGGATCTGGCAGAGCCTCTCAGGAGACAGCTATACCAGGCTTCTGACAGCACACACTTCTTGGCATCAGCAATAGTATTTGGGTTTGGTGTCTGCATGTGGAATGGATCCCGGGTGGGGCAGCCTCTCGATGGCCTTTCCTTCAGTCTCTGATCCACTCTTTGTACCTTTATTTCCTTTAGACAGGAGCAATTCTGGGTTAAAAGTTTGGAGATGGGTGGGTGGCCCCATCCCTCAACCAGGGGCCATGCCTAACCTCTGGCTATGGTCTCGACAGGTTCTCCCTCCCTTTTGTGAGGTATTTCAGCTAATGTCATCCCTGTGGGTTCCTAGGAGGCTCTTGCTTTCCTGGCATCTGGGACTTAAAATTGTGAGCTTGCTGTACTGTCTTTAAATGTATGTGCTAGTTTTTTCTGTAGTAACAAATTACTGCACACGTTTCAAAGGCTTAATACCCAGACACATTTATTTATGTCTGTCTCATATGATATATCCCATTGGGACTGGCCAAGATCTAACGTACTCAGAGATCTAGGCTGCCAAAGTCAGACTCTTTTGGTTTTTAAATGGCAGTGTGTCATCCTCTCAGGTATTGAAGCAGGTTATCAAGATGCGGGACTTAACTGGTGGGGAGCTCCTCTGGGACCAGCTGGAGATCAAAGATAAGGGAGGTCATGGGGAGCCTATGAGGGTGACCCTCGTTGATATTCCTACCTGTGGGGATACAGAGACTGAAAGGGCCACCTCCTGTAGCCAGACAGGGCTTCCAGATGAAGGAGAGGAATGTCAACCCACCTATAAAACCTTTAACTCAAAATTTGTCCTGCCTCCTACCAGAAACACAGGGATAAAGATGAAGCAGAGACTGCAATTGGCCCACCAAAGACTGGCCCAGCAATGACTGGTCCACCTTGAGAACCATTTCAAGGGAGAGCGACAAATCCTGACACTATTAATGAAACTCTGCTACGCTTGCAGACAGGAACAAACCATAACTGTCTCCTGGGGGGGTTTCATCCAGCAGCTGATGGAAACAGATGCACAGACCCAAAGACAAATATCAGGCAGAAAATCTGAGAGTCTTATTGAAGATTGGGAGACAGAAATGAGCAAACCAATAAAGGATACCACAAGAAGACCTACAGAATCAACTAACCTGGACCCATGGGGGCTCATAAGCACCAACCAGCTTAGCATGCAGGGGCTGGACCTCGTCCCCTATTTGTAGCAGATGTGCTGTTTGGTCTTCCTGTGGGTCCTTATCAATTAGAACAGGATTGGGAGCTGTCTCTGATTCTGTTGACTGCCATTGGATCCCCTTCCCCAACCTGAACTGCCTGGTTGGGATCCAGTAGGAGAGGAGGTATTTAGTCCTGCTGGGACTAGGTATCCCAGGGTGGGGTGGTACCCAAGGGTTTATAATAGAGATGAAATACTAAGGCATAGGCAAATTCAAACAGCCCATCCTCAGAGTTCTCCTTTAATATAATGCATCCAGCTGTATATTTAATAGTTCTTTCATATATAGAAGCTCAATAAAAACCTTTTATTTAAGTGTTTATATTAATCACACTTATGTGTGCTCTGTCTCTCTCTCTCTCTTTGTGTGTGTCTGTGTATCCCTGTCTTTCTCCATCTGTCTCTGTCTCTGTCTCTGTCTCTGTGTGTGTGTGTGTGTGTGTGTGTGTGTTTGTGTGCGCATGTGTGTGTATGTGAAAGTCCACACACATGTGTGTGAATGTGTGAAACATGTGCAGAAGTCAGAGGATAACTGATAGTAATTCAGTTCTTCAATTTTCCTCTTCTACCACGTGAGCTCTGCGTATCAAATTAAGGTCACGTTTGGAAGCCAGTATCTTTATCCTCTGAGCAAGTCCCCAGCTCTTAGCTCTACGTTGGTGTCAAGTCCATCAAAATGTAACTCTGTTTTACAATGGGATTTTTTTTATTTTGATTTCCTCATCAATTCAAAGAGAAGAGTGAAAGATCATTGACTCTCTTGCCACTTCTGTTTTTCATGTAGAGTTCTTCTAGTGCTGGGTTGCTGAGAAAGGCCCAATGTCTCAGGAAGAAAGGCAAGGCCAGCAGACACTGCCATTTCCAAGAAGGTGGGTGACCGATGACAGCGTTATCCATTCTGTTTACTGGTCCACATTTGCCTTCATAGTAAGCTCCTATTTCCAAAAACAAGACTATTTCTTATATTCTATTTCTTCTATCTCCAAGCTCCCTGCAATCTCTAAGCTCCTTGTGAACTAAACCAAACACATAGCCCTGCTTCATCCCCTAGCCACACAAAGAATATGCCAAAGGAGATGGAGGAGAGAACATAAAACAAGCCAGGCTCCAGTTTTTGGTGGAAATGATAGGGAGTGTAAAAATCACCAGCATATCCTCTCCCACAATTTACGTCATATAGTCTAGGCGTTTTCAATGATTTTTCTAATCAGTTGTTCAATTTTTGCTGGAGTCTGTCATTCAGAGGCCAGTGTATCCGTTAGAGACTTTATTCTCAGCTTGAGGTTGTTAGGAGGTGGTAGAAAGTTAATCAGATGGGGTTGACTGGGATCTCCTCGTGATGCTACTCTTGGAAAGAGTGTGAGAACTGATCTCTTCTACGTTCTCTTGATCTCTGGCATTGAGGTGAACAGTTACACTCAGCCTCAGGTGCTCACTGGAAGCAATGAGGCCATTGCATCTTGGACTTTGTATTGTGAACCAAAATAAGCCCTTTCTTTTATAAGGGTTTTTTTTAAGTATTTGTGATGGGAAGCTAGGTCACCATCGAGGAAGGAGACCCTAGTCTGTTGTACTATCTAACAAAACCTGACCATCCAGTGTTTGGTTTGGGATTCCAAAGCCCAAATTCTCAACCTTAAACATTGGGAGACTTAGCCATTCCCAGTATTTTTTGACAGGGTGCTGGTGGGGTGTTGTCATTTATTTAATCATGGATTTAAGTGCTGCTTTTACGAGCATGTTGTCTGCTACGGAGGAGGTTAATTCTGATTGTCAGTGTGATTCCAGTGATTAAGGTAGGTTAAGGACTGTGATGAGGAATGACCACCAGGGCCATCTCTTCTTGTGGCTTCACATCAAGAGGAAATGCCGTGAACAGGAGGACAGATTGTGGACTGGGAACTCGGTGGCTGTGCTTGATGTCAGTCAGCGTCCTCTACCACGGAGCTTCTCTTTCTTTCCTGTACTGTGAATGAACTCACCTGGGAAACCCCACATGCACTATTAGGAAGAGAGAACAACCAACAGTGATTAAGAGAGAGGTGAGTGGGTGACAGAAGCTATAGAGAAGTGGGGTTTGCCCCGAGCTCTGATAGGAGGAGGCTTCCAGAGACAGAAATGCCAAAGGACAAGGAAATAAGCTCCTTCTGAGGGACTGAGTACCTGCCAAAGGACTTGTGGTTTTTCCACAGGGAAACTTTGTTAATTTTCCTCCATGTCTTGTTTGTTCATTATTTAAATCAGTATGGACACCATGTAAGTTTGTATTTTGTATTTAAATAAAACATATTATTTGGTGATTTTTCTCAAATTGTTTTAGCATTGGACTTAGAAAGCCCTTCTAGTCTCCTGTGCCATTTTGTCCTTTTCACATACTGGATCATTTTCTCTCACTCCTTCTCCCTCTGTCTCTCTCTCTCTCTCTGTCTCTATTCTCTGTCTCTGCTTTCTTTCTCCGTCTGTTTCTTTGTCTGTGTGTGTGTGTGTGTGTGTGTGTGTGTGTGTGTGTATTGAAAGCTACTTCTTGGAATACATTGAGCTTCAACATACTCTTGCATGTTCCCTTGTTCCCTTTCTAAGATGTCTACAAGGAGCCTTAGATCTTTTAACTGATATTAGTATTAAACATTTCTGTCTGTACACCTGAGTGTACTTATTAGTAAGTGAATTCCATTCTTTCAAGCTTTCCATACTTACGAAGCAAGGAATGTTGTGTATTGACTCATATATATATATATATATATGTATATATATATACATACACAGACAAAGAAACAGACGGAG
>JADRCD010218943.1:0-31660 GCA_019843815.1 Montemys delectorum
TTAGCGTATATATATGTGTGTGTGTGTGTGTTTGTGTATATATATATGTATGTATGTGTTTGTATATATATATATGTGTGTGTGTATGTTTGTGTGTGTTTCTTGTAAGTATGTGTATGTTTCTGTGTTTTGTGTAAGCATGTGTGTTTGTGTGTGTATGTGTATGTGTTTGTGTGTTTGTGTATATGTGTGTACATATGTATGTGTGTATTTGTGTGTGTGTGTATATATATGTGTGTTACAAAGGAACTTCATGTGTCATTCTTCAGGGTGCCATTAACCAAGCAGTGTCACCATAACTTGCAGGCAAGCACTTTATTGGTTGAACTAGCTATTTAACTTTGTGGTTTAGTTTTGTCTAGGGTATTTATGGTCTGATTATAACTAAATGAAAGGATCTCATCAGAAATAAGTTCAATGTTTGTAGAAATGGAAGTATATGGCATTTGTGCCCTGGCATTTGTGCTAAACTTTAATAATAGCACACCCTCCTGTTATTGATGACCAATATAGAATCACACCAGCATATGAAAGAGATCTTCTGCAGAAGTAGCCAAAGTCATTTCCCAACCCTATGAAGCTCTCTTCAAATTTAAATAAACTTTGAGTTATGAAAAATTGCTTACTCTTTCATTGGATACATTCTTCAGATTTTGAACAAATGTCAACAATAACAGGACTGGGAGGCAATAACAACCTCTTTGATTGAGGGCCTTTGCTGGTTAACCTAAGATGGGTTCAGCCTGCGGCTGGCCTCAAGTTTCATTCTTCATTTTCCTCATTCAATTAGAAACATTCAGGTCTGGTTCCAGGCAATAGAATCAGGAGCTAGTCCATTGAGAACACACATTGTCCTAACTAGTGCCTGCCTTCCACCTACAGTTAATCATGTCTTCGGTGCTGTTCTCAGCCCTCTATTCATAGTAACCCACTCCATCACCGTGATAACTGACATAAAATGCATCCCGTCAGGTTCATGCTTTGAATGCTGAAGCCAAGTTGATGGTCCCACGTTGTGGTGTTGAGTAAACCAAGTCTCACCTGGTCTCTCTTTCTGTCTCTTTGCCACCTGTTTCCAGTGAGAGGCGGCTAAACACTCACACCACCTTGTTGCACCAACTCCTAACAGATCTAGCATCGTAGACCAAGCACTGTGGACTGAATTCTCAGAAACATAAGTAGAAACTGATCTTTCCTTTTACAAGATGCTTTTCTCAATTATTAGATTATAACAATACAAAACTCTAACACAATTCTGATCAAACTCATACTCATCAGAAGATTCAGGTACTGAGAGTTAAATGTGGCCAATGTCACACAACCCGTAATGACAACTAGAACAGAACCCCTATGTGCGCTAGCAACTGCTTAGGGATCTGAGGTACTCGGTGAGTGATATGATATGCAATTGTCAGTGATTTTTTTTCTCTATACCCTACTGTGTACAATTTAAACCTCACAGCCACCAAGTGAAAGACAGCTACTGCTGTCTATTGGTGGTCTGTCAAAACACTCATCAACATTTAGATTCTAAGAGTAGTGGTTTGAATAAGAATGACCCCCATAGGCTCAGAAATTTGACAGTCTGGTCATTATGGAGTGGCAGTATTAGGAGGTGTGTCCTTGTTGAGGTAAGTATGGCCTTGCTAGAGGATATGTATCACTCGGAGTGGGCTTTGGAGTTTATCTCTCTCTCTTCCTGCTACCTGCCAATCTTAATGTAGAGCTCTTAGCTTCCTATCTAGGACCATGTCTGCCCATGTGCTACTGTAGTACCTGCCATGATGATAGCGAACTAAACCTCTGATATACACTATCCCCAATGAAATAGTCTTCTTTATAAGAGTTGTCATGGTCATGGTGTCTCTTAAAAGCAACAACACACTAAGGTACTGGTATGGAACTGAGGCTATATAGAAGTGATTAGACTGTGAGTGATATGCCCGCCTGGGTAGCCTCTGGAAAGTGGGCTTGTGTGGGACCACAATGGCCCAGTGCTACGGGGAGGAGACCTTCAACCCCAGGTACCACAAATAAAGACGGCAGGAGTTGGCTCGCTCCCCTCTCCCAAAATGGTACTATTAAGCCAGCTCTCCCACCATCAACCCTAGTAAGACTTTATTACCCTAACAGTATCAGGCTTCACTCTTTATTTGATCTTATAATGTTTCCCCTGACCAACATCCTAGATCCCTTGACACTTCAGTCGAAACATCTTCCAACACTCGTGTTCTGGTCAATTGTATGTGGTCACACAAACTTGCCCCAAAGACTGTGACCCTACCCAGGAGAACCTCCATCCTCATGAAAATATCACCCCTACCCCATGAAACTGAACCAGTTCTTCGACACTGTCTCCAGATGTGTATTTTTTGCCCAAGTTCTCACCACTTTAAGCTTCTCTCCCTCCAGCCCATCCTGGTACACAATAGACAACAGGCCTGGCTACCCCAGGAGAAGAAGCAGACACTGGCAGAAGGCACACTCTTTAATTTTTCTGCCCCATATGAAGAATATGTTAAAAACAAAGAGTAATCCTTTATAAGGAACTCGGTCTACAGAATTATGAGGGAAAAACTTTGTTCTTTATAAGTCATTCAGCTTCAAGTATGTCATTCCAGTGATATAAATGGACTAACATCCTCACACCCATTTCACAGACGAGAAAACAGTCTATCGAGGATGATGTGAGAGGACCAAATCATGGGCAGGCAGAATTTATTCCATATCAGATATTCCTAATCCTTTTTCTCCAGAGCTTCAACTCCGTCAGAATAATAAAGATGCTTTGTAAGAATGCTTTACATACTGGCCAGGAGGACTGAAGAAAGGAAAAAGGATGATTATTATCAAGTTTGAAACCCCTGTCAGAGTCTACTCACTTACCTACAGATTATAACTGAACTATCATTAAAGGTAAAATAATACTCAACGAGAGGACAGGTATTGGAAACTTAGCTAAGCACTCAGTGTGATGTGGTCATGATTTTTTGAGGAGAATCTACAGCTACTAATATTTTAACACAGCACAATCCCAAATGACAAAGTAGTCATTTGCTCTTATGCGCACAGATATGTAGTCTCCTCATCTAAGAAACTTCTCTTTGCAACAGATAGAAGCAGGCACAGAAAACCACAACTCATCAAAATGAGAGTTGTGTGTACATGAAAAAAAATTACAACATCTAATGGTCAGAGAGCATTGCAGAAGAGGGACAAAAAGATTGTAAAGGCCAGGTAGGGAGTTTGCTGTGAGATTATGTCCCACAGTAACCCTAATGTCTCACCAAGACGACTGTCTACACATGATCTGAACAAGGACAATAACAACAAGGGACCTGCCAAAGTGTACAGAGGAAAGACCACAGGGCCTCAGTCCTACACAAAGAACTATAGGCAACTGAAGAGAGCTAGGAGCAGGAGAGGTGTTCTTCCCCAGTGAAGAACACACCAATTGATATTTCCAGTGCCAAATGGTTACCGTGAAAACATATACAGCTAACATTATACAGTCTGGGCAGGTAATATTTTAGAATATATATGCATATATATGCATCTAATAACAATTAGTGGAAAAAGAGGCCATAGATTTGAAAGTGAGCAAGAAGGGATATGTGGGAGGATTTAAGGGGAAGAGTGGGAAGAGATGTAATTGTTGTCACCTAAAGAATTAAGAAAAAGAAATCACCAGCAGGGATAACATTTCCCCTTGGGTGACTGACTACTTCAGCTACAATATCTGCTTCTCATTCAACTGCCAGACATGTTCTGCACTTTCTCAGGACTCACGACATGTATCACGCAGAGACTTTTCCTGACTCTGCCTTCTTCCCCAGTCATTGCCCTTCCCATAAACTCCATCAAGATGTGCCTAACTCTTGAGAGACTTGAGGCCCCAGGGAGTGGGAAGGCCTGGCAGGGTACGATGGGGATTGAGGGGGTGGAGATATCCTCTTGGAGACGGGGGGGGGGGGGGTAGGGTGGAGAAGGAATTGGATATGGAACTGTGGGAGGGTAGAATGGGCCAGAAGGGGGTAATGACTGGACTATAAAAAAAATTAAATAAATAAATAAATAAATAAATAAATAAATAAATAAATAAGGAAGAGAGAGTGACATATGGGTAGATAATAAGAAAGTTAAATGGGAAAATAAAAGTATTTTCCCTGGGAAAAAAAAGAAAGATTCATCTCATCAGTTGTTTCCACCAGGGTTTCTACCATGACATTCTTCATACTAGGGCACACTTGGCCCTGCCTTGGCTTTGTTATCTTGGTATTTTTTTCTATATTTGTGTACATTATGTATCCATTTCCCTAAATAGAGCACACTTGCCCCAGTGCAAGGACTTTGTTTTTCTTCCACCGCAATCTCCAGGTTCCTTCATCGTGCTTCAGATGTGGTAGGGTCCCAATGAGTGGTCACTACATGAATGTATTAGCAAGAGTCTCCTGCTCTCAAGGGAAGGCCCTGTGAGTCTCCACCGAGCCTTAGAAGCATCTTTTCCTGCTTTTTGGACTTTTGTAAGACATTAGAAGCAAGCATGGGTGAGGGCCAGAAGTCCAAATCATAAAAAAGTGCAAAGAATAAGATTTAACAAAGACTTTTGATATGGCCCTGATAGAAAATAAAAATGGACAAAGGAGGCAAGGACTACTTGGGTTTCTTTATGCCATAACCTAAATTAATGAAGAATCCCTTTGTCTCTGACCTCATGAAAAATCCCTTTGACTCCTACTTTGGTTTTACTTTGAATGGTTTCACTTTGGGATAACTCTTGGTTTGCATAATACTTGCATGGATACTACAGAACATTCTTAGGAATGCACACCCAGTTTACCCTAATGTTCACCTCTTTCACAACAAGGTAGGTTTTTGAAAATTGTGACTCCAAAATTGATGTCTAACTGTTCACTGAACAGTTCACCATCTCATTAGCTCTCCACCCTCCTTTTTTTATTGTTGTTGTTCCAAGATCCCATCCAATAAGCCATGCCACAATTAGTCTCCATGCCTCCTTAGCTTCCAATTTACTGTGCCATTCTCTCAGACTTTCCTTGCTTTTAATAACCTTGAAGCTGTGTTATAGTCCTCTAGTTTAGCTCAGTGTTTGACAAGGTTCCAGCTGAAGAGAAATATAAGATTATAATCTTTGTTATACTTTTCTGAAATATCATGAGTCTTGACAGATTCATTCCTGCTCCACTCCCAGGCTTTCTAAACCAAACAACTCTCTGTCTTACAATAAATGACCTTTAACTCCATATCTCCAGAAATAGTAGGGTCATATGTTGCATATGACTTCGGCATCTGTCAGTAGCATTTCATCTACCAATACACAAAAGGATATAATTGTGAGTCAATGCAAATGGTTTAAAAATAATTAAGAAATATAAGCTACATGTTTTAAAGATTGCTTAAATTCTGTATGTGTCAAACTTCAAAAGATTAATTTCCTGCAATGCATACTGAAATGGGAATCACCGGCTTTGGAGTTGAGACATTCTTAGTACATTTTCAAACGATGCCACTTACAAAATGTTTTCAATACCAGTTTTAACTTCAGTAGCCCCATATGTATCCATCGTAATTGTAACTTTATAATGTGCTGATGTGTCTAAAGCAGGTTTGTGATCTTTATAGTTTGAAAGGTAAGTTTTTTGTTGATCGCAGGGAAAAAAACACTGAAAGACTAAAAAGGATTCTTGACTGTTACAATTTCCTACTTCGAATGTCCTTTCTTTGATGTATCTGTTTTTAGAAGAGCTTTAAGAACTATGTAAAGCTATAACAAGAGTTGTTAAGCTGACTGCTGCCACTGAGTGTTTACAGTGCACCCAACACTTATTTTATCCTCACTGAACCCTACCACATAGGATTCTTTGTGGAAAGTAGAGAAAAAAACTGAGGAGCAGAGAGGATGCTGCAAATTATAAAGAGTGCACAAGTAGAGGAAGCGGAGTGTGCATTATTATTGGCTCAAGCACGGCATCTCTTAACAGTGACTCCAGATCGACATTTAAGGAACTTCTTTGAAGTTTTCTCTACACACAGTGAGGGTGCTGTTACTCATGTGTTAATGACTGCAAGCTGAGGACTCCGGTTCTGCCTCTTTGTGTTGCCCATTAAATGTAAAATTATGACTTCTCATCCTTTCAATACACTCTCTACATTATTTTTAATCTTGATGTATCTTACATGTATAAACTATAACAAATTGAAGGAAATAAATGGAAGAAACAGTTATTTCTAGGATTCGAGGAAAAGATACACTTGGTCATGTATTTCATTCATGAATACTAACTTAGAAATATTTTATTTTTCCCAAGATCCTACGTGATCAAATAAGTACTATCTGGCTCCAGGCTAAGCAATTCCCCACCGTGGAACCCACTGAGTGTGTGGTGTGAGTCAAGCCATTCTCTATTCCAGCTCTTGCTGTCAAATAGCTTCTTGAATGACATAGAATGCTTCTCACTGTAGAGGCAGGGCAAGGGGGGATGGCATGGGGGTTTCTGAAGGGGAGACCTGGAAAGGAGAAAAGATTTGAAATGTAAAAAAAGAAAATATCCAATAAAATATACATATATATATAAATATTCAATACACATTATATATATATATATATATATATATTCCCGGCAAGTAATAAGTTTCTGTGCTTGATTCATAATGGAAACAATATTTCTTTGTTTCTTCTTTCATTCTACTTCTTTCTTGTTATAGTGGTTTCTCAATGTTGCCTTCCAATACAAACTCAAAGTCGTAACAGGATAAACTACAAATATGCTTAGGTGTGGTGTACCCATTAAAGAACATGCACAACCAACAATAACCTTTTACAGCAGGATTTATTAGCTTACTCAAGTACGAGAAATCCAACATGTCCCTTTCAATACCTTTGCACAGCAGGCTACAGTGCTTCTTGCGGCTTCTTTCTTCACCATATTCCTTAGGACCCAGCATCCTTACTAAACGAAAAAAGACCAGCTTAGGAAGTGACTTGAGCTAGCAACGATTCTAGAATTAGGAAGCACACCAGAACCAAAATAGTTCATTCCAGCACACACTTGGGTTCCATTTATAATCAGAATAGAGGAGTGACAGGAACAATCTGATTGGCTGCTGTCATCACTTGTCTCATAGACACACACTCTACAGTTGCTGTCATTGTCTTGGTTGTTTAGTTGCAAGGAGGTACTCTTGGGTTAAGTTATGATTCGATTTCACACCAATCTAGATAGAGTTCACTGCATAAAACGGTGCTTTGACCTAAACTTGTCAGTCAATTATAGGAGCTGGCTTGGACCAAATTTATTTTAGTTCAATCATCTTAAAAATCTTTGATCATATTTCTAAATTCCACGGGGAAGCAGAATGACATGGTCTTTGCTCTCTAATCCCTCTGCTTCCCCAGTACCAACAGTAATGTAAACTATTTTCTATTCCTTCTAGTGAATAGCATCTCACTTTCTCAGCTGCTGGTCCCTCAAGACACAGCACCAGGTTGTTGTATGTGGCAAGGCTGTCAGTTATATCTGGGTCAAGATGGCTTAGGTCTCTTAGACTAGCAATGCTCTTTGAATTGCTGCTGCATCCTTTCCCTGCTATTTCCTGAGTGAGAAGTTACTGAATTTCTTCTTCATGTCTTTACTTTGATCTTATTCTAAAGATGGACCTTTGCAGTCCTTATGCATCAAGCACTCAATCAGAGTTCTATCATCAGAGTCTACTACCCTGTTCTTTTTCAATTTGATGCATTTCCTGTGAGCCCCTCATTGACATGAACGGGTAGGCTCTATTCCAGCCATTTTAGATAGGTGCCAGACTTACTTGAATCATAAGGTGAATACCATTTATGATCCAGTTTTCTGTATCACTCTCTAAAGAGGCCAACTTTCCACAACACTGCTAATGTAATAGTCATAATGAAAATGCATTTCCTTATTACATAAGAGCTACTTATGAAATCCCAGAACATTTCTCACAGCCAGATTAAACATTTTATTGCCTTTATTTTTCATCAAGTATGCAAATTCTTTTTAGCAGGTTTCATTCTTGATTTAAAACCATTTTTCATGGAAAACTAAATCATTTATGGCCATATGGTCTCATGACAAAGCATAGTTAAGAAAAAACTCAGTGAGTTTTATACAGAAATGCTTCTTTGATGTCCCTTCAAGTGAAAGAAACATACTCTGCAGCCACAGAGGTGCTACGAGAAAGAACTCTAATATGTCGATAAACATGTAATATGAGTACTTGCCAAAGATAAAAGACCATCCGTCTCGCTTCTCAGGAATAGACAATATGGTTTGGTTCTCAGCAGTAAGAGTCAAAACAACGCACTTCTATGTTTTCTATATGGAACAAAAAGATGCCTTTTTTCAGAGAGAGATTAAAGTAAACCCAGAAGTGATAGCAGGACCATGTTGAGCTGTTGCTCTTCTGCATTGATATGTCTCACATTGTTTCTCTATCAAGTTGAAGGAATTCAGGGGATTTAGGTTAACCTGTGGAACTGCAATAATAAAAACAAGGGCCATCCAGTGACAACGCATTCCACAGTAGGCACTGTAATGCAGACAACTTATTCAGAACACTGTGTCACTACACTGGTGGAAGGATATGCTCATATTTGTGCATGTAGACAAGGGAACCATAGTTCAAAAGAAAAAGTATGTTCTTAATGCCTGTAGCTAAGGGGTGGCAGTTCTTAGATCCGAGCTCGGATAGAGAGGCCTGACTTCAACTCCCATGTTCTTCCTGCAATCTTATTACGGCTTTTGGTAAACAAACAGATAATCAGAGTTAAGGATCCCTTGTTTTATTTGACCAACTCTCACCTGAGATAGATATTCAACAAATCAGAAAGCAATTTATCAAACAGCCAGTAGCAATAAGGGATGGGCACAAGGAAGATCTGCATGAGAAGTCATGAGTGCAAGGGTTTTAGCCTCAGAACCATCACTGTCATCTTGGTAAGATATTTAATCTTAACAAGATCTTATTTTCCCTCCTGAAAATAAGCATGATGACATTCTTCTTATACAGACCTCTTTAAGAACAATAAGATGACATTAACACTTATGGGACTGGAATCTAACTACATGACCTTTCTTGTAGTTTCTCTCTTCAAACTCATTTCACTTCTTCCAGGAGTCAGCCACAGTCTTCTATAGAGCATGGTTGGTCAGTGTGGCGTCATCATTTTTTCTCTTTAAGAAAACACTACTCCCATATATCCTGCCTTTCTTAGCAGGTAGCTTCTCTTACCTGGTAAATTACTTGATGGTTTATAATAGAGTCAAAGGGCACTAAGTTTTCATCCCAGTTTTGGGTGATATTTTAAAATGAAAGTCTCTAAGGTAAAACGATATGGTTTTGTGTCCCAAACAAAGTTTTGTTCCTACACATAGCCATTTCCTTTGCTCTAAACTATGTCTTCTTTAGCTCAAAATGAGGCTTTCTTGCTAGCAGATAAGATACGTACGCCTTGCATGTTCTCCTTTTGTATTTCTGTCTTCTTTCTTCCAATTTCTAGCACTCCACCTTCAGCCAAAACACAAAAACCTCATTGCCCACTTTCATCTATACAAAGGTAGTTAGAAGAATGAGCAGTACCTGTCTTTTGCAAGTGTCGACTCTGAATTTGACACTTTGGCTCAACACAGTCTCCAGAGGAAGTTTGTAAATACCAACAACCCTACTAATTCTCGTCTTAGAAATAAGACAGTGTGTTCTCTGTAAGGTGTGACGACTCCCTAAGAATGTCAGGAACAGAATCCAAATGACATCTGTCATTGTTAAGTTCTCTCCTCCTAAACATACAGATCCCAGAACCTCGCCACCAAAATACCCACCAAATTCAAAGATAAGTTAGATATAAAAAATTTTTCTTTAATAGACTAAAGCATTTTCCCCCTTTTTATTAGGAAAGATACTTACAGGGAGATGTGGATTTCAAAATATGGTTTAATGAATGTTTTGGATTGTAGAAGGGCCTAAGGACCAAGTGGAATCTAAGACCTATTCTTAACTTTCAAGCTTGACCAACCAATATGTAAGAACAGACATCAAAGCCTGCTGAAGTGGAGGATTAGGGGAAAACAAATGTGCCCATGTTTTATACGTATGGTAGGAATGGACCAAGAGCAGTGTGATCTTCCTAAAGCATGAAGAAACTGATGAAGAGAAAGACATGTGCAGGCAATAGCAAAGAGAAAAAGGGGGCTATAGAAAGACAGCAAGGGGTGGGGTATATAGGAAGTTTTGAGGGAGGAAGGGGAAAGGAGAAGTTATATTATTATATTATAGTGTCAAAAATAAATGAAGACATTTTCAAATCTATTCATACTAGAGAGAGCAGAGTTATATACTAGAATGGGGTGCAGGTATATAAAAATGACAAAGCAAAATCCTATTAACCAATAGAAACAGGAAAGAGCCTTTCTCCAAACAGCAGCCTGATGAAGCCAATGGTCATTTAATATGCCGTGTCTCTGAATCTTCAACCCTTAATTTGAGCTTTACATTCCTACATTGTCTACTATATACCAACTGTAACACAGTTCTTATGCCCCAGTTGGTGTCATTTCCTTACATCACATCCTTTGTTCTATGTCCTTCCCCAACACTTGGCTCCTGGGTCTTAGTGTTAACTTGCTGGACAATGTCCAGAAGCCACTTCCAGTCTCTGAGCCACCATGACTTCATCTTGATAGTGGGAACTGGGCGAAGGCATCTGTAACTTCCTTGTTTGATCAAATGTTCTATGGGTCTATGAATATTCAGGAGAATTTCATTAGCATAATACTAGGCTCAGAGAAAAGGGAAAGTAATTGGCATTTATTAAGTGGCTACTGTGATGCTTTGTTTTGACCTAGCAAGGGAAAAAGCACGTTTCACTTGTAGTAGTTTTCAAATGGTAGTAGTTTTCAATTGGTATGGTAAGGAAGAAAAAGTAATCATAGGAAGTAAAAATATGTTATAAAAATGTTACCTTTACAAACTATTACTGCAGAACATAAAAAAAAAAAATCAACCTCAAACTAGTGAGACACTTCTTCCTTCTGGCTGGTTTTAATTGTGGCAGAAGGTGCTCTGTAGGTCCCATAGAGAGAAAAAAAAATTCATGGTATTATCCATCAAGACTGGGCATGCTCAGTATCTAACAAGATATGTACATAGGTACAATCAAGGCATACTGTTACAGGAGTGAGTGAGAATTTTCTGATTGGATTCAATATGTTTCCCACAGGAACTACATCACTCCTGGTACTGTAAACCTGATCACAAAGCTCATGGCTGGGGAAATCAGAGGCTTTGGAGATAGGGTAGGGTTTATTTTGTCATCTGTCTAAATGGTCATGTAGTCAAACTGCCTTCTATCTGTATAGATGTTTGCTGCTTTCAACGCTGTCCATAGAAACTTTGGTTTGAATTGGGCAATGATTAATGTAAAAAACATAACTGGTCAAAATGGTAAAAATAAGTAACTTTGAGTACCCAGTTATGAGACATTTGTAAAAATTGCTCACTCCAGTTTTCAGGCAATATCATGGAGAAGAAAGAAGAGCGGGGGCGGGGGGAGGGGAGAGAAAAAAATGAAGGTAAGTGCTGTGAAATCCTGTCTTATGGGTAGGACATGGTTGTTGTACTTAGGATCTCAAAAGGGCTGGGTTTTTTGCACAAGACCAGCACATGATCAAGCCTGTGAAAATTCTATAATGGTGAGTGAGGGACCACTGAGGTCTCCCTCTAGCTGAGGAGCTATTGGCAGTTGGGAAAAGAAGACTCATTTTTCTCTGGGACTGTAAACACTAACAGGTTGTCCATCTTTTCGTGTGTCTCTCTATGCCCATGCATATAAGAAGAGCACTAACTGATTTAGTTGGATGTTTAAAAGGAATAAAAGGGGCTAGAAGGAGACTGTGTTGAGGATGGTGGTCTGAGTGGAATTGAAATAGGGAAATGAAGAGGTATAAACTGTAAAATTACATTGTACATATGTATAAAAATCTAAAAAGTAAATACTATGTAAGAGAAATGATATTGAACTAAATTGGAAAAATAAAAATGAAATAAAACGTCTGTAAATTATTGGTTACGAAATGTATGTCCATTGATATGAAGATCACCTCAGCTATAACTGTTAGTTACCTTTACTGACATCATCTGCACAGTCATACTTCAGAGAAAGTTTGAAAGCCATACTCATGTATGGGTAGAGAGCAAGGTAGAATGATGGTTTGAATAGGAATGCCCTTCATAGGCTCATAGGTATGAATGCTTGGTCATCAGGGAGTGATGCTATTTGAAAAGGATTAGGCCTTGTTGGGTAGGTGTGGCTTTGATGGAGGAAGTGGGTCACTGGGATGGGCTTTAAGGTTTCAAATGCACATACTAGTCCCAGTATCTCTTTCTCTTTCCACTGCCTGTAGATCCAGATGTAGAACTCTCAGCTACTTCTTCAGCACCATGTCCACCTGTGTAAACCTCTGAAACTAGGACAGGCAGTTTGATACTGTCTCCATCTAGCAAAACTAATGTAGTAGGTTCTGCCCTGGAGCCTATAAGCTCTTCCCTGCCCACTGTAGAGTCTTGTCTTTACCATACTCCTTCCTCCAAGGCTCAGAGACCATTGTGATAGAGTGGAAAGAAAATCTGTAAAATCCAGGTAGACTAGTATGATACAATGGCTTTTGATATGACAGGCATGTGGTACTGAGGACTTCACAGAAGCTGCAGTTGCCTGCACAAGATCAAGGCAGTCAATATTATAGCATGGAGTAGGGAGAGATAGATGAATTCCCCACTCCCAAGCCTGATTATCTACTGGTGATGGCTTCTGAGGAATAGAGAATCAGATTTCTTTAAAAGTGTGGCCCTTGATAAATTGAGCATGATCCAGTGGATGGCTCTATTTCCATGAGTACATGTATAGCACAAACTGGACTGGAAAAGATATTAAAAAAAATAAGAAAAGGATAAAAGTTGGACAATGTCTTAGTTTAGGGGTACTATTGCTGTTGTAAAACACCATAACCAAACACAAGTTGGGAAGAAAATTACACCTCCACATCATGGGACATCAGTAAAAGAAGTTAGGGTAGGAACTTAAAAGGGAAGGATCCTGGGGACATAACCTGATGCAGAGGCCATGGAGGGTGCTACTAAATGTCTTGCTTTTATGTCATCTAACCCAAAACCACCAGCTCAGGAATGACTCCACCCACAACGGACTGTGTACTCCCCCATCAATCACTAATTAGGAAAATACCCTACAGACTTGCCTATGGAGACATTTTTCAACTGAGGTTCCCATCTCTCCAATAATTCTAGCCTTGTCAAGTTGACATTATGCAAACCAGCACAGAAGGGTATAGGAAGGTGAGGACAGAAATGAGTTATATGGAGGAGAACCAGGTGAATGTGGTCAAAAAACTTTGTATTCATGTATGAAATTTACAGTTAATCAATAAAAATATATTCTGGGTAACCAAGGGCATTGGTGTGTACACAAAAGTTCAGAGAGTGCATTTCTTTTTCCACGTTTTTGCTTCCTTTTTCTTCTCTTTCCTTGTCCAGTGTTTGCCTATTGAGTTGTTTGACACTGATTAGGGCAGAGAGTGTTTGAAACCACTGATCTAAAGGATGTTAACTTCCCACTCCTTCAAAGTTCTCAAATGCCTTTACTGACCTAGGTGAGGACATGTGAAAGTAATATACCTGGACTATATTATCTTATTTTCTGGAAAAATGCCTTCACTGAATTATGATTTAATTTTATGCCCTCAGCTTTTATAAAAGGTCATTTTTGAAGAATAGTCATTCATCCATTTGGAGAGCTATTCTGTATCTTTTGCAAAAGCCTTCTGGAAGACTTTGAATATTATATAATCTGAAGGGTCTCAGGTGAGCATTCATAAGACAGAATTCTCCTATAATTTAGTAACAAGGAAACATTTTTTTCTCTCTCCAGCTTAAGTTGTATTCTACCTGGAAGAGGGAACAAATTTAAAAACTATACAATCTTCATTATTATTCGGATGTTACAAACTGTATTCAAGCTGTTACAAAATATATCAGTTGTATTCATTTTTGTTATAAGTAGTTCAGATTCCCCAAAAGCCACCAAATCTTATTCATGATGGTTTTCTTTCTAATTACTTCAGAGAGAGAGAGAGTGAGAAAGAGAGAGAGAAAGAGAGAGAGAGAGCTGAAGAGAGGGAGAGAGGGAGAGAGAGAGAAGAAAAGTAAATCAGAAAAAATAAAAAGGAATAATTGTATGGTCCATCCCTGAAAAGTATTAAGGATTCATTTTGTTGAATAATCTGCAATATCGGCCTTCATGTCTGTGATTGTTAGTTTTATTGCCTACTTGCTGCAAATTAGGATCACCTGAGTCAGAAACCTCATTTGGGCAATGTCCAGATTGCCCTAACTGTGTGGGAAGACCTACCCCAAATATGGGTGCAACCTTCTGGTAGCAACGCAGACACGAAGGGCATGGTAGAAAGGAGATTGTTCACCTCTGGCTGATGTGGCCTTCCTTCTTGCTGCCGGCATGGTTGGCACGAATGCTGAGTGAGGACAAGAGGCTTTCTCCAGGAGCCTCTCTTGGTGCATGGGTTTTCAGATGGAGACTCTTGGGGTCTGCAGCCTTGTGGATTCAGCAACGAGCTATTCTCAGACCCCTCCGAGTGAACCAAGCATTGTGGAGCTACTGCTGCTACTCAGGTAGGTACCCAGCCTCTGGGACCCTGTAGCTCTTAAGTTCTCCCACCTCTCAGGTTGAAACAATATGTGTTACTATTTCAATGTAAGTGCTTTTGGTATTTTAAAATTTCTGTGTGTGTATATATATATATATATATATAATTTGATCACTTCTTTTGTCTCTACCTACATGTTCCCTTGTATTTCCCTTTTATTTCTTCTTTTTAAGTTTAATACTGTGTATTTGGCCCTATGTTAATATCTGTATTAATAGTTTTCAACTTTTTTAATAAATGAAGAAGAATAAAATAATTAATTAATACTTAATTTTTATGACTGGTCAAGGTTTTAGCACATGATTTTTCTTAAAATTTTCTGAAATCTCTATTTTTTATTTATTTTCCCATTTAAATCAGACGATTTCTTTCTACGATACAATGTGATTTTTAAACCAGAATGCTAAACTAATAACAATACCAGCAGTTATATTAAAATGTATAAGGAGAAAGGCAGGCAGATTTTGGTCTTGTGAGGAGACAGAGCAATGATAAGCATCTGCCTCGGGTAGAAAGAAATTGTGACAAAATCTGGAAGACACGTGAAGCATGACTAATTTTTATTGATGAGATGTCTTCCGGTTCTCCCTTTCTCCTGATTTTCTCTTTGTCTTGGTTTTTCTTTCCTGAAATATAATTCCTTTGTTCAATCTCCACATTTACAGGACCATGTCTTCTTTCTTAAATACTCTACTATTAAAAACAACTTCAATTGGACTGAGCACGGGGTTCCCACTGGAGGAGTTAGAGAAAGGACTGAAGGAACTGAAGGGGTTTGCAACCCCATAGGAAGACAACAATATCAACCAAACAGGCCCCCCTCCCCCGAGCTCCCAGGGACTAAACCACCAACCAAAGAGTACACATGGAGGGACCCATGGCTCCAGCAGCATATGTATCAGAGAATGGCCTTGTTGGGCATCAATGAGAGGAGAAGCCCTTGGTCCTGTGAATGCTTAATACCCCAGTGTAGAAGAATGCCAGGATGGGGAAGTGGGAGTGGGTGGGTGGGCAGGTGAGCACCCTCATAGAAGCAGGAGGATTGGGGATGGGATAGAGAGTTTCCTGGGGGAAAGCTGGAAAAGGGGTAATATTTGAAATATAAATAAAGAAAATATCCAATAAAAATAAATAAATTAATTAATTAATAAATAAAACAATTTCAAACAGGAATATACTTAAGTCTAAATCAACACAGATAACACAAACAGAACTTCATGGAGCCTACAAAACAAAATTTTGAATATCCATTGGAATATTTATCCAAGCCAAGCTTGTTTTAATGCTAAGACATTACTCTCAAAGTCACATAGGCGTGCTTGGGAGACAACTCCCTGGATGAAGTGCTAACTCTGTAAGTACAAAGCCCAAAGCTCAGAATCCATGCAAAAACCTAGCATGGTTGCCAGTGTGACCTGTAATTCCAACACGTGGCAGGTACAGAAGGGATCTCCAAGGGTTGCTGACTAGATAGACTAGCTGAGATTGACAAACCCTATGTTTACTGAGAGACGGTCTCAATAACTAAAGTAGTGAGTGAGCAAGGACCGAACCTGTCATCATCCTTGTGCTTCCACATCCACAAGCATGCACACACAAACACACACACATGCACACATACACATAAACACATGTGTATGAACACACCAACAATGCCTACTCACAAGCATGCACACTACACATGCACATATGCACATACATGCACACACACACACACACACACACACGCAGAAATCACATATGGAATGTGAGCATGAGACTTACAGTCCCTCAACTTAATGAGGGCATATTACAGCACAAACCTGAGAAAGTAACTATGCTGCTGGGGATGTTTAGAGAGACCTAGTCATGTGGTTTGTGATCGGTGACCAATGAGATGACCTGAGAAAGTACTACTTAGAATGTGTCAATAATTTATGGCTTTCTTTAAAAAAAATACTATAGGAATTTTTCATGAATAAATATCAGTGTGTGTGTGCATTTGTTGTTGGTGTGTGTGTGTGTGTGTGTGTGTATGTGTGCATTTGTGGTATGTGTGTGTGTGCGTCTTTGTGGTTGGTGTATGTGTATAAACTCAATAACCTTCAATGCAGGAGGGAGTAGTGATCTTGCTCATCAGGGGATGCTTATCAATGTCTCTAGATTCTATTTTATATTTCAAATGGGGTTTAGGGTGGGGACCAGTGATGCTACTAAAGTCCTGTAGTGAAGAGGACAGCCCCACACACAGTGTCCCGAGGCCCCACATGCCCATAGCACTGGGGTTGAGAAGCCTGGTGTCACCATCTGCTTCTATCCTCCGTTTCATGCTTCATTGTAACACCGCTTGTAAAAACCCTGATGCAAGGGAGGGGCAGCCAGGTGTGTAAAGTATCTGTGACCCACTCAAAGGGCTCATGGTAAAAGCTGGCAAGGGACACAAACAAAAAAGACTTGAGAAAAAATAATAATCAATAAGTTGATTTTAAAAAAATGTATTGCACAAATACAGGAAAATAAGAGAATGCCATGATTCCTCACTTTGAAGAGATGAGGGAGGTCTTCAGTTTTGAAAATGACATCAGAGTAAGACTGCGAGTGATAGAAATATGGCTGTTCTATAAACAAACAGCACAATCACAGTCCCACAATACTTCCTTTCCAGCAAGCAGGGTTGCTTCCAATATCCACATCTTTTCATTTACATCACGATATAAAGAGAGTGCATCGTCACTGAATTTCTTTCGCTGCTATTGATGTTTTAACTCTAAGGACCACCCATGGCAATGCTCTGTGTTGTCTTCTGTACTGAGATGGTATTCGTTCCTGATCCCTGGCCCAGGGTACCATTACTGACTTTCTTGAACTACATTCAGATGCATTTGAAACCCACCAGACAAAACTTGATTTTGTACTTCTCTGTTAAGGCACGGCAGCCAAGAAAAGCACTCCTCCTTGTCAATCAGCTGCAGGAGTGCAATTAAGAAGACACAGCTCCATAAAGGGGCCTGGCTTAGCCACACCTTTTCTAACATGTCGTCTTGAGGAGAATGCACAAACTGCATTTGGGTCTTTATTTGGGAGAGGTAGGTAGTGCCCATGCAGACACGTGGTGGTAGACTGAATAAGAAAGCAGGATCCGGAAGTGGGCCTCCTAGGGTGTTCACTGCATTCAAAACATCAAAAGGCAGCACATAGACTTTGGATGCAGTGAGACTCGTATGGGATAAGGGGCCGTAGGTCATTCACACCGAGAAGTTCCCAAGAGGAATCAGTAAATTAAAATTTTGTAGAGAAGGGAATTAAGGAATTGCTATATGTTGGAAGCCTTTTAATTATTCTAGAATCCAAGCCATCTTTCTAATATTTGAATAATCTCTACAAAGAAACAATAAAGCACACCTCTTTTTTTTTTAATGAAGGCTGAAGTACCCAAGATCTTCTCCCCTAATCATGCCATTTATGTATTTTATAAATAGGGACAGACATTATGAGCCATAACTCAAGTATACATTTGTGAAAAAGAAAAGGTTAAGCTGTACATATTTAATAACGTCGTCTAAGATCGCATGTGTTCCTTGTTTTATGAACCACATTGTTCAATATCTTACAAGCTGCACTTTAATCCCAATAAAAAAAAAAGTTTAAGTGGAAATGACATTAGGACTTCAAGTGAAACAGCAGACCTAGCTCCCCCACACTGCCCTGTCAGCTCTTCTAGATCACAGATACAGATCCACATTTGAGTGTCGCAACTCAGGTCAGAACCAACATTCAGTGTGCCACCTCAGAAAAGTAATAACTCTTACAACTGCCTAGCTAGATAGATATCTGATTAGAGAGAAGTCGAAATGATTCTGAAGGTGGCTCGTTCACACAGCAATGTAAAACTGTTATTACCCTGGGCGACCAGCAAGGCTAGCAGAAGTCGGGGGGGGGGGGTGGAATTAATGCAGGCCATGGAGGAAGGCAGGAGGCTTGCGTTTCTAGCCACCTAACTTTTCAGATGTGTGTTCATTATATGTTAACTATGGCTCAGAAGATTAAAGTCTTCATTTTAGGCAAAGAAAAGGAATAATGTTTCCTGTCCCATTTGCCAAGCTAAGTGAACAACTGTTCCTGGGCAATTAGAATTGTTAATTGATTTGAAAACATAGGGCTTTGAAGGTGGAAAACTGCTGACATTATTTCAGTGGGGAAATGCACTCCTGAGAGAGAGTACTGCAGTACAATTTCTCTCCTTGTTTTGTTGAATATACATCTATAAAAACACTGTGAATCATGCAGTAAAAACTGCTGTGCTGATATCATAAATCTCTGATAATAAAAATTTCATTGTTGAAACAATAAAATAGACTTTTATTATAACACAGAGTATCCACCTAAACATTGTCCTTTTAGCTTCTTCGAGTTAAATGTATGCACAGTTTTACAGTCTATAAACAGATCTGGAATAAAAGTTAATAAATGTCAAAATTTGCATTTCAAAAAATTCTTGCTGCATTTTAGGGAAGATCAATCTATGAACCTTTCAACATTATGTCAAATGAAATGCTAATTGTACCTTTAGGAATTTCAGAGAGAGTGACAAGAAACTAAATGCTCAATTCCTTTGCATCAGCAAGTCGAGGATAATTGTATATCTACTCTTGTGAACTTCTAAGAAAAAAAGGGGAAAAAAAAAACGAAGAAAAAAGGGTTTTCTATTCTTTAGCTCTGGAGGGTAAACTCCTTCAGCCACCCTCCATCAATCTACCTTCAAATAAAGAGTGTTAACATGTTGACAGTGGACAAATCACACGGTACTGCATTTATTCATTTTATAATAGGTTTGTCAAATGAGCTTCAGTTAAAGAGATTTAAGAGTAAGAAAAATTTTCAGCCAGAAATAACCGACTTATTCCATTCAAATTGATGTAAGGTTTAAAGGTACACTTTTTAAAAACCCGATCTTTATTAAAACGCACAGTTTTTTGAAGGCTGTCACAAAAATAAATACCAGTAACCCAAAAAGGGCTTTTATTTTCTTTACCCTTAAGATAAAGCACTAATACATCCCTACCCTTCTCTGTAATAAATCTCAGCTCTGTATCTCTAAGAGATACAAATTATCCTCTGTACTGTCTTGCAAGTGTGAGTATAGATTGAACCAATGAGCAATGTTATCTAGAAAATAGCACTTAGTGTAAGGTTTGTACCATTTTTTTGAGCATTATCCTCTTTGTGGCACTGCCTTCATTTCAGAGTCAGGCTGCTGAGATGGTATATATGCACCTGCACAGCAGTGAAAAACGAAGGTCCCGAAACTGAGAGGCAGCTGATCGTGTTAGCCTGCAGAGCCTGGTCACCTATCACCACTTTAAACATAAAATAGGTGTTTTCACCTTCTTCAAATACCATTATGGATAGTGTCAAGTCAAAAGCAAAGATTGCTCCCTTCCACATACCTGGATCTCTGCATTGTCTATTGATATGCATTAGGGATATGAAACAAAACCACTCCAAGCGCTTGGAAGCCTTCATTTACTAAGTGTATTACACTGGGCCATTTGCAGGCACATAGCAGACAGCCGATTTGTAATCCTGCCTCCCAGATGGAAGAAAAACATCACAGCACTTATAAAACAGCCACAGTTGAATAAAAAATTCTATTTTTGAAAATTCAAAGGGAAATTATATATACTTCCTGCTCTATTTTACACAAATGCCAAGTTGCCCAAACCTTGCATACTTTAGAACATTTGCATTTTGTTCTGTATATTTTTTCATTTAATTGAATATATTTCATTTTTAATTGTTACTTGTGCACACAAATTTGAATTTTCTTTAAGTAAGTAAAAATAATTGTAAGTAAAATACTTCAGTGAGTCATGAGTGACATGAATAAACATGATTACAGGACCAAGTGTCGATGAGTTCTATATACTGAGCAACCATGTGTCACACATTCCCAAGAGCATACTTTTTCCCACATGACCTGCATGACAGCTATAGATCCTATTTAAAATTTTAGACCAAAATAGTTCACTTTAAGGGCACTGGAACAAAAAGAATAGAATAGCAAATGATGACTTTAAAACATTTAATGAGCAAGAGTGTTCCTGATGTATGTATTATGAGCAATTTATTTGACATAAGAGAACAGGAAGATAATATTTTAATAGGACATAACATTTTACAGAAGTTTTTCAACATTCTCTGATACATGCAGTTCCCAAAACAAATGCAGGACTGTTCTGAGAATCTTTAAAGGGTATTTCTCAAGAGTAGTTCTGTTATCAATCAACCCAATTGTGTTCCTGTTGTGTTACATTGGGGAAAAAGAGGTGTACAGGGGACAAGCACGCTCTAAACAAAATGCCCATCTTTCTCTTAAGAGTCAAAACGGAAGGCTAATAAAGAGCATTTAAAATAAAAGGGCCCATTACTCCTCAGTTTTATATGAGCTTACATGCTTTCATTGTGCAGAGTGTGTTATTAATTTAACATGCCAGATTCATAGGTTTCTGCAATATCAGGTTTGATGTATTCATTATCGGCACTCAGTACATTAATTCACGCTGAAGTCCGGTAAATCAAAATTATACCATCTGGCTTCCTGTTCTTAATGATGAATTTGATGTAGGGGTGATTAAGATTGTTAGGCTTTTGAATTTTAATGTAAAAATTAGGGGATTAAAAAGGCATTTAGAAATGACCAATAGTTAGAATAAACTTACTGACAGGATCTAATTTGTGTACTTGCTGGTAAAGCTCCATTTTAATTAGCAGCCACAGTCTTTCAGCACAAGCTCAAAGAGACAGAAGTTTAGTGATTAAGAAGATGAAGCTGTTAAATTGATAAATTGACCTTGAAATACTTGTAACTGTGGGGGACGGCCCAGTAACTCAAATTGTTAGTGTGTTGCAAACACGCGGGGAACTGAGACCAATAGTGACCCCCAGACACAGAAGTTTGCTTTTGCCTATTTCTCACTCTCTCACCCTTCCTCCTGCTAACCACCCCTACTCTCTGGTGTGGTCTGTCTCTCTCACTGGACCACCCTTATCTTTCCCAGTAAGAGCTGGGCAGAGCAGATAAACAAATGTAAAACCCTTCAGAGCCACCCCTTAGCACTCTCGTAGTAAAATGGCAAGGTTTCTATCTATTGGTGTTTCAATGACAGGTGACATTGAAAGGTATGTCTAAACTTGAAAGGATTGTATTGGCCATCTCAGTTTCCTGCTACACAGATCCTGTACACACACAGGAAGGTGTCTGGGAGAAAGATACTTGAATAGTGAATTAATGCAGAAAACTTAGGGCATAGCCACCAATCATCTCCCTATTGCAACTCATCTTTCAGGGGAGGAAGTCCTGAATGGAAGAGTCTAAACACCCCAAGCATCAAGCATGTATATAACACACAGCCCCTGCACTCAAGCTTGACATAAGACTTTTTAATTGAAAGACCAATCTGACATGGATGTTCCTTTGACAGTTAAAATTACCTCTGGTTTGAACAAAAGCACTTGAAATGTTACACCGAACTCATTACACCTTTTCTGCATAAAGAAGTTAATAGTTAAAACAAGTTAAGACAGAATAGAATCTTAATGTACAATATTATTAGAATAATATAAAGAAACATTCTCATTTTCTACTGGAACTAAAAGTATAAGAACACTTACAACAAAGAAGTAGAATTCAAAATAGAATTATTTCCTGAGAAGAGAGGGAAAAAAATATCTACTACCTTGTGCAGTATCACAAAATAAGAGGCTTCAGTTCCTGTGAAATTAATAGATGTAGTCACTAATGCACGGGAATAAAATACAGTCAGAATGACTTACATCAGAAAAACAAGTACATCTGTACACATCAACAACGTGAAGCACCCTGATTCCTGGCAAGTCAAGGAATATTTTAAATCTTATATTTTAGAGGAAATCGAATCTTGACTAACCACTGCAATTTATGTCATTTTAAATAAGATATATTTGAATAAGTATATTTTTCATGCCCTAAAAAGACTGATGTCTTCCTTTATAAGCTCATCCTGTGACACACTTGAGTAGGTAGGTATATTGATTTTTTTTTCTTTTTCTGATGGCAATGAAGTGTAAATGGAAAATATCAGACTTGGCAATCACTTAAACCATGTGAAAATTTCAGAGTGAAGGCTATTAGAGTCACTTTGTGATCTCCCCAGATGACCAGAGAGGGGAGGAGGGGGGAAAAACATTTCTACATTTCTTCAGATCCTTTCTGTGACAGCTAAGGAGAATAACATTCTTTCTAATACGCCCGTTTTCGTCTCTAGTTGAGAATAACCCCAGTGCTTTCTTATGTCACTGGCTGAGAGAAGATGAAAGACCCAGCCTTGTGTAAATGGCTTTGTCTAACCATCAGTCTTTAGCTCTGCATGGCAGCTGTACTATTGACATTAGCTTGTGCACTGGATGAAATTGCAGTGAGTTAAATGTGACCTTGGCTTAGTTGTTGAAGTAGAAATGAACTCTACAGGGAGTGAAAAAAAATAAGACCAGTTTCTCTAACTTCATTTTTTCTTTAATGAGTTTAACAGCACTCTTAGGACTTGGTACATTTTATAAAACGCTTTATTTCCTTTGCTATTTTATACAGAGTAATCAGCATATAGTTAGGTTAGCCTGCCCTTTTGTTATAAAATCCTCGTTTCGGGGAATTCAAGTGCCGTCTTTTTAAAAATCAAAAGAGGGACAGTTATTTGTTCTCACTTTCTGTCTGAGGCATCAATGGCCCATAAATATGGCCTGAGAGTTTTCATGCACGTTTGCCCATTGATTTCAGTCATCTGGACTGGACCATGGGGGCATTTTTAAATGTCCAGTGTTCCTGATAATAATGCATTGTTCCTGTTGGCATTCACTAAACAAGCTGCTAGCAACCCTTGTGCAGTGAATATGTATGGACAGGAGACAGGGTGGACTGGAATACTTCTGGTATCCTTGCTTTTCAAATATAAAATCATGCTGTTAATATTAAAAGTTTACAGAGCTGGTGTTATTTTTGATGGAAATAATTCTGAAAATCTGTAGATTGTTTGACCAAACTTAATTTGTGTGTGTGTGTGTGTGTGTGTGTGTGTACAGAGGCAACTCTAGTGGATATGTATTTTATATGTGCATATGTGTTCTCCTGTGTGTAGATGAATGTGGCATTTGTAACTGTATGTTACTTTATCTTTATAATAATATGTGAACAATAGCATAGACCTTTTAAGCTCAGTGTCTGTCATCAAAATTTTCTAAATAGCTCAGAGAGGAAACTGAAATGTGCAGCATCAAATCTGATCATAGTGTGATGCCCTGGGCATCTTCTCTACAGATTTCACTGAGAATGGTTTCTACCCTGTGCTACACTCACCACCATGGACTGCCCTAGAGTCTGCCCTTTGAGGTTCTTTTTAAAGTTATCCTTTCAGCAGTTTCATGTTGGAAGCTTTTATTCTCGCTGACATATTAAGCAGAATAACCCCTCCCGAATGATATTCACATCCTAATCTGTAGAGCCTATAGCCATCCTGTCTCACTTACATCCCCCCCCCCAAAAAAAGAGTAAAATGGGGATGTCAACATGATGAAATTATCTTGGGCTGCCCATGTGGATCTGATATTGCTGAGCAGGTTTCATAACACAAATATTGGGGCAAGAGGCAGAAGAAAGGATGTATCAATAGAAACAGAGGTTCAAATGATGTGGAACAATAAAACAAGAGTGCAGGAAAGTACTAACCACCAGAAAAGAAAAATGAAGAAACTAGTCCTTTCCTAGACATTCAGAATGAGCACAGTGGGACAAAGGAGCACAGTAGGATCAACCTAATTTGAGAGTTCTTTTCCTCGAAAATTGTTAGGATAATGGATTTGTGTCCTTAACCTTTTAAGTTGAAGTACTTTATTGCAACAACATAAGAAAAGGAATACCCTGGAACAACTCTGCAGTTGTTAATAGTCTATCATAATTTCATATAGTCATTTAAGTAATTTGTTTATAAGTGTTTTCTCTCAATATTTCTACACTGTGTGCAAGCCAGTACAGAACTCATAGTCAATAGGGCTTAGGAAGAATTCGTGCATAAATCTAAAAGTCAAAATGTCCCAGTGTGAGTCAACGCAGGCCTTAGAAATACATAACCAATCAGAGGGTCTGTACATAACTATAAATGGGTCTAACTATGCAAAGACATGTGAACAGCAGAATGAGGAAGGGTTTCCTCTAAAGAAAACATTGTAGGAAAAGCCACTGAGGATGCCACTCTTCTAGAGAACAACATTAGAATAGTTCACATGATGGTTTTTAAGCAAATGAAAAGGATGATGAGTCCAGGAAGCTTTAACTGTCTGAACCAGAAGCCATTGACTCATCTAGGGAGAATCCTGGGAACAAGGGAGAAGATAAAGAAAAACTTTAAAGCTAGAGAGTGTCTTCAGGATTTGGTCTGCATGCTTTTGCTTACAGGATTTGTTTCATGATTTTGGAGATAAAATAGCTGGTAGAGTAAAGCACCTTCCCTACAGGATGTTCTCTCAGTGTCTTGGAGAAAAAGATCCTAATTACACTGTTGTGATTTAAATGAGAAATGTCATCCATAGTTTTATTTTAACTCTTGCTTTCCAGTGGGTGCCATTGTGTGGGGAGGGTTAGCAGGTGTAGCCTTACTGGAGGAAGTAAATTACTAGGGGCAGGCTTTGAGAGTTTTAGGTAATTCCCTACCCCAGTCTGTTGTCTCTCCTGTGTTTACCATTCAAGACATAAACCTTCAGCTAGGATGGAACCAAATTCTGCTGAAACCATAAGTACAGATAACCTCTTGCTTCTATAAGTTGATATGGTCATAGTGTTTTATCATAGCAATAGAAAAGAGAGTAGCACACTCTCTTTGGGCTCAGTAAGTTCCCCTCAAACCCTCCTGAGGAATTACAGCCACTTGGTTAGCCAGGACTATAACCTGACACACTTTACTGGAGTTTGAACACCACATGTTGGGAGGTGAGATGCTGCAGTTAGTAAGTCATCCCACTCACCTGAGCTCCCCTCTGTGTTTTCAAAGTGCACTATGTCCACATCATACTAATGTTGTGGCCTTTTCTTACAAAACATAAGAAAAGAAGTTAATAATATCTGATATGTCGAAGGTGTTCAGCAAAGAGGAGTTCCTTCAATTTCTCTGGATCTCGGTCAATGAAGAGAGCCTGAAATCACTTCACATGAACATAGTAGTCGGACATTTGCTATTCTTTCAACCAAACCTCACTCTGCACTCCTGCTAGTTTTCATAAATCTTTATTTAGCTGCTTCCTCCCATCACCCTCATTGGGAACTATCCAGAATTATGAAGGTCTACTAAGAATAATTTTATTTTCAAATTAATTTCTTGGATGGTTAGAAAAGACTTATAATATCTCTAATTTCCCTTGTTCAATTCTATTTGCTGAGAAGAAAGGAAAATATGCCTTAAAATTCAAGGTACAGTGAAACATCCTATGTACATATTCTAAATATAAGAAATATAGACAAAATGTGTGTATATGAGAGTATATGTGTGTATATGAATTCTAATTCAGCCATGAATATCTTTCTTTGGGTGGTGGATGAATGAATAAAGGTATATTTGATAGTGAAATTGCAAAAATCCAATGAGAAGGTCCACAACTTAAGAATGGCTTTTTAAGCTATGTTGAAATTCAATGAAAAGTACAGAGTTTGGATCCAGTTAATCTTGGTGTGTGATATTTATTTTCTTTGCATTTCTTATAATAAGGTTTATAAAATAAAAAACAGTGAATAAATATGAGTTATTCTGCTACTTGGCAAGACCATATACTGCTTTTTGATATTTTCATATAGTCATATTTGTTACCTTCTTGATGAAAGTGTGTGTGTGTGTGTGTGTGTGTGTGTGTGTGTGTGTATGTGTGTGTGCACGTATATAAGATTTACTGGGAAATTAGTTAGAATAAGGTAACTATAAAATGTTTTTTAAAGGAAATATATTACTAGAATGCCAGGAAGACATGATGGTGCAAGGGCACATATAAAATTCATGTAAATGTTTCAGTATCATGCTGATCTAACTTGATGTTAATTTATTATGAAACTAAAGGGAACAACATTGTTTTCAAATGTTGTTCCTAACACATGTACTGTATGTGGTATCACCAATATGATTTTTAGCTAGGCAGAATAACCCTCACTCATATGGTGATGCATGGCATGTATGAGTGGTACCAGAACAGCTCATGGCACTGGAAATTGCACACTATCTCATTCAGATTTCATAGATTTTCTCAAAAATATGGTGGCTCTTCCTTAGTTGAGAAGTGTTCTGGCACATTTCCAAGGGCCACTTTTGTTCTTAAGGCACCCCAAATTCTCTAAAATTATACATAAACCCGTGTATGTTGGGAGAGGAAACATAGTTTTTAAAAAAAAATAAAAAGAGCAATGTGTGATATGATTTTGCCAAAGACATACCTTAGAAATGCATAAATGAAACAGTGCAGGATCAAGAAAAACAATCACTCCCTGAAAACAATGAAACCAACGAGACCGAAATTTTATAACATTCAGGGACAGCAATGGACACTTTCACGTGGACTCTCTAAAGTCTGTGTACTAATCTTACTCTGTATCAACAATCTACTTACCACTCCTCCTTTCCAGTTTGCCTAGAACCTACTGCTACATATTGGCAAAGAGCAAATCTTCATTCTGAGAGAACTGCTTCCTTACATGTCTTTCAGCACTTTCATTCTGAGTTTCAAGTAGAAACTGTGCACAGACACGGTACTGGGAAGCAAGACCCAAGGTAGGAGTCCCATTATCAAACAGAGCAGTTTTCCAAAGACCAGAACATTCTGGGTCCTCATGGGAACCTGGCTAGAGAACAGTGGAGCAACGCAAGAGCAGACTAGGTAGAAATCACGCTGAAACGAGCACGGGGTAAAAAGCCAGGAGAGTTGAAGGTGTCAGTGCCACACCCACTGTCTACTCCAGTTGTGTCTGCAGTATCAGGGATAAAAGCCTGATCTCGGACAAGAGGCGGTATGACTTCAAAGGGAGTTTGTGCCTCCTGGGTATTCAGTCAGTCATTGGCATCTCCTAACTCAGATGTATTCCAGATTAGTCATTCCAATCGTCAACACGCCTTCTTATTCAGGCATAAAGGTACCCCAAGAAATGATTCGTAAATGGCTAAAAAAGGGCGTTGTTCCCTGGCTAGCACAACATTCCAATATATCCTAATTTATTACCTAGATGTCCTTAGTTTGGAATTTCTCACAAGGAAGCTGCCTTATCAGGTAGGATGTCCTCAGAGTTAGCAACAGACGTCAGGCACTATTGCTTACTGTTAACATAGAATTTTCAGGGCAGTCCCACAGAAGACAGAACTGTTTTACATACCAGAGAGTAATCGAAGGGCTTCCCTCACTTAAGGGCATTTTCAGGAACTGCTAGATTGGAACCTGGTGGTGCTTGCCTTCAGCAGACCCAGAGAATTAGCATGGGAATACCAAAATAGCCCCAGCGGGGAGGGCGCCACTGCTCTTCCCCTTCACACCTGGATACCTGATCTTACCAACCTTGATGTAACCATCACTTGCCTAAGTGATCTTACTGACCTTGATATGACTGTCACCTGTCTACGTGACTTTTGTCATTCACCCTGATTTCTGTATACTGTTTAAGCCTGGTTTTCACTTTGTGCAGAAACTTAGATGGACTAGGACTTAGACCTAGATGCATTCATTCAGCCTCATGCTTCAAGCCTCATGCAGTCCGCAGCCCCCCCCCCCCCCCCGGGGGGGGGGGCAGAGCGCTTGGGCCTGGGGGGTACAGTGCTTATCCAGAAGAGGTGGCTGCTCTAGACCCAGTGTGTTTCAGGTGGCCTCAGATGTACCTCAACTTGCTGAGCTGCCAGATTTCTCATCTCTCTTTTACAATGACTGTAAAAACCTCATGCCATTTTTAAGAAATACATTCAGACTCAGCACTTCCTTGTGTCAACTCTGTCTGTCACTCACCGAATTTTTTGCCCACCTGACCAGAACTCTCATCCCACAGAACAAGAGGTCCCCACAACGAACCTGGTCCGTGGCTCGTTAGGAAGAAAGCAGTCCAGCTCTAGAGTGAACTGCAAGTTCAAGCCCAGAGAGACAGCAGACCTGACCCTTACCCACTCAAGAGTCTCTATACACCTTGTGAGCAAACTACAATCACGAAGGATCCATGTCAGACAACTGAGAACTAAAGGTACAGCCACTGCTGAGTACAGACATTACTGCTATTAAGTCAGAGGAGAATAGACCCATCTGCCTCCCAGGGAAAAGAATGATTGCCCTCTCTCAATAGGGGACAAGCGAAGGCTAATCTAGGTGGTGGATTTGATACACTCAGGAAGAGGAACTCTCAGTCTCAAGTTAGAAGATTTTTCATGTTCACCTGTGGACACATCTGTAGGGAATTTTCCTTGTTGTTAATATAGAAGAGCACAGCCCACTGTAGGTGGGTGATTCCCAGGCAGGTAGGCCTAGGCTGTATAAAAATACGCATATACATTTATAGATGGAGTACCAGTTAGTGGTAAAAGAATCCATGATTAGAGAGAAAGTGGGAAGGAGGGGTATAAGGAAGGGCTTCAGAGATAGAAGGATTAAGGAGAGATGCTGTGATTATATTATAATCTTCAAAAAAGGAGAGAGAGAGGGACAGAGAGAGAGAGAGAGAGAGAGAGAGAGAGAGAGAGAGAGAGAGAGAGGGAGGGAGTTTCAGCTTCAAACATTGTGCTTGCTTTTTAGGGTTCAGCCGACCACTCAGCCTCTCTGGGCTTTAGTTTCCCTCTCTTGGGAAGCACTGTAGAAATGTACTAAACTCATAATTTCAAAACTGTAAAAGTGGATGAGGTAGCTGCGGTGTATAATTTAATAAAATAATGCCAAGTTTCTAGGACATCTGAAATACTAAGAATGTTTTCAGTCTGCATGTTCTGCTCTGGGAGATAAAGGCACTAAAGATCACTCCCTTCAGTCAGAATTACCCTAAAAATAGTGTGACTAGTAGGTATTGGTGCTGGACATCAAAGGAAAAGTTAACAGGTTTATGGTCTCCTTTTTTCATTGAAATATACTTGTTTTATAACACAAGCTCTTTTTGCTTGCTTCATCAACATGAGGAAACAGGGGGATTCTGATTTGCAAAGACCTGAGAGGTACTACTAAACACAAGCCCCGAATCACTGGTTTCAAACTATTGGAAAAGCTGTTCCACAATCAGATTCTTTAGTAAATAGTTTAAATTGGAGGACTCAAAACATCTCACAAGCACTTTAAAAAGTTAACAATGAACCTGGCTGGACAGAGATTCTGTGCTATAAAATAAGAAATCACAAGGTGCCCAGAAAGCCCAAGGTAAGGTTGGGAGAAATGATGCATGGGTATTAATTAGCTCTACAGAAAGTGCAGAGTCCAGTGAAAGGGGTTATTGCTTCTATTCTGGAACACAAAGAGCTGGTTATTATGCAACAAAAAAAATTATGCTTACCATAAAATAAAACTTAATAGCATACATCTCATGAATCTATACAAGCTAGCTTTGAACAGAAAGAACTGTGTGTGTGTTTTTTAAAGGCACATGATAATACATACTGAAGGATTAAATCCCTGCATATTCTAATCTCCATCTCCACTTAACTCTGGTAATCAAACAGATGAAAATTAGAACATTGTAACTTAGCTGAGTCATTGCAGGGAAAGGACACATGCAAATGATGATTGGGACTTTGGACAGTATTACCTAGAAGTCTACTTCATTGCTACATTTTTGCCAGTTGGTAATTTTAAAGTTCTAGAACGATCAAGACCTTTACAGCAGGGTATTTTGAAGGGAAACTACTCTAGGAAGCATAAAACAGCCCATTGCTAGTACCACTGAGTCCCAGGTTACAATTTTTGAGATAGAAATAAATGAAGGCAGTTTCTATCATTTAGCTTCTTTCTTTTTTAATAGTGGTTTTGTTATTTACTTATGCTAATATCTCTTGTTAATGGGTAATCTTGGAGGTAAAGAATATTTCTAAATATTTCAGAAGAACTCTGTGGGAAGGCTAACCATAAAATTGAGAAGCATATAATTCTTTCTGTGATCTCTTATTTCATTTCCTAATCCATCAGCTGAGAAATAGTATGGAGGCTACTCCTAAGCAGAAAGTCTCACCAGCATTTTTCATGACTCCTTGCATGTTTCATGATGCCCTATCTCCAAGGATGTCTTCAAGACCAATGTGAGAAAGAATGAAATTAATTGTAGCACATTCCAGACTAACTCACAGTCACCATTGTTTTCAAATATGTCTACTGCTGGACCAAAAAAAGAAAAAAGCTGAAAGTATTCAAAACAACAAAACCAAGTATCAATAATAAACTAAATTCAAGTAAGATAGTTTTCTGTTTACTAAATTAATAAACTTACATCTGTTAGTCATGATATATCCTAGTAGGCCATACCCAGCTAGGCCTCATCAGGTATTTATGACCACAAGGATAATGCATTCATGAAAGACATTATCTTCGACAACATGATGAATTGCCCAATAATACATTTAAGCTGTCTTTCCAGATTGGTTATGGAATTTTATATGGTCTACCTCTCCATTTCTCCTATGGTTAGTTCAGTTATCCTGTATCCATAGAAGATAATTCTGATATCAATACATTTTCTAAACAGCTTTCATTGTTACTGTTAGATGCCAGAGTCCTAAGGCAAAAAGAAAACAATAAGAAGTCTTAAAGATAAGATCCACGTCTCCAACTCTGTAACACTGCCATGGCCATTGGTTTAACAGCCTCCAATTTTATCACTCTGCTTTTCTCATGGATCAACC
>JADRCD010218944.1:5985-16427 GCA_019843815.1 Montemys delectorum
GAGAGAGAGAGAGAGAGAGAGAGAGAGAGAGAGAGAGAGAGAGAGTTCAGGTACCTACAGAAGGTAGAAGAGGGTACTGGATCTTCTAGAGCTGAAGTTATAGGCAGTTGTGAAGTTGTGAGCTACTCTGCTTGGGTGCTGGGAACCCAACTCTGGTCGGTTACAAGAACAAGACACACTCTTGGCTGCTGAGCTGCCCGGCCAACCCCCTTTTCTCAGGTCTTTACTGCTTCACTTCTCTATGAAACCCTGGCGCTGTGAATGGCCTAACCGCAAGGCGGGGGCAATCAGCAGGGTGCTCCTGCAAAGCACGGCAACAGTGCTGGGTTCTAGAACTTTCCTCCAAGATGCCTCTCTTGCACCCTTGCTCCAATCTTCACATCTTCCTTGGTCAGCTTCTGGCATCCGTCCAGGGTACTCCCTCTTTGCTTAGGTTAGCTCAAATGTTTCCTCTTTAGAAGATCTTCCCTTCATTAGCGCATCTTAAATTGTCTCTCGTTATTGAGATCCCCAGCTTGCTTTACTTTTCCTTCACAGCATGTTAACCAGTGACTTCCAAGGCTGTCATTTACAATCACCTGGGAAGCTGAGTAATGGTGTGTGTAGGTTCTCAATATCCCACTGGGAATAGCTTTTCCTTTTTCAAAAAGTTCTGCAGGTAATTTTTAGTAGTGGTGTGGGCTCTGATGAATGTATTATTATGTGTATTGTTATATATTATTATATGTATCTTATGTATTACTATGTGACTAAACCATTAGAAACATGATAGGCCAAGGGAAAAGTCACAAGTTATTCTTATAAGCATATACTTGGTCATTTTTGAAGCATCTCCCATCAAGAGATGGAGCACCCTGGCCTCTGAAGTGGCCTTGTGGCACATGAAAGCTAACAGAACTCTCTAGATATGACATCACAGCATTTCTGAGGCAAGTGCACTAGAGGGCAAGAGTCCATTTGGAACAAAAATAAACTGCCCTAAATGGAGCTCCAGAGACCAGTCAGCCACAGCTAGTTCCACCTACTAGAGAGTTTAAGACCATCTTAGATCACGAAGCTTCAGGCAACACCAAATGGCTGCAGTTTATTTAACAAGTCCAGGTTAAATAGGTAGAAGCTAGGTGCATGATTAAATCTAGGGGACACCTCTGAGCCCTGACCATATTGCTCATCCATAGAATGATTATCACTCTATACCACGGTGGTGTGGTTGTTCTCGTTATGTAGCAATAGATAAATGGTGCAGAGGGTGAGCTTCATGAGGCAAGAGGCTCCAAGGTCCTTTGTTGTTTGGTTGCTGCTGCTTCCTCATTTCCTAGATTACTGCTTATGGAGCATAGGCTAGGTGCCCAAAAAGTTTTCTAAATAGATCAATGAATGATCAGACATACCTTTTCAAAAAGCTATTTTGTACTTTGCTTAGACTCCAGTTGGCAACATGGACGATCTCCCTAAGCACTTTATAGTCAGCTAGTTGGGGAATTATGGCTCTTCTCTTCCTCTGAGAATTCTCTTAAACTATAGCTACAAAACTCTCCTTTGCAGTGGGTCATTTCATAAAAGACTTGTTTAGCATAAATCTTTGCTGAGTCAGGAAATCTATTTATTTTGTACTGCTCAGCTTAAAACTCCTTTGTTCAGAGATATGACAAAAATGGACTACTTTCTCCAGCCCTCCCTTGGGAAGAGCACCATGGAGCAGATGTAAGGACCCATGCAAGAAACCCACACTGATCAGGTACATGGGGTGCTGGTGGAGCAAGAGGCATAGTGCATGACATTTTCAAAGGCAAGGGTAAACTGGCTGGTGATAGTGGCTTAGTATTAATCCCCAGTAGCAGCTGTTTGGATATTTTTGCAATAAGCTCTATCCACAAGCAAGAAAGTTGTCATGCATCCCCTGTAGGAAGGGGAAGTAATGAGGGTGATGGGCAGCATCACTGTCCACTGGATTAAAGAGTTTTTCCATCTCCAACTATCGCCAGCTGTACTTCTCTGGAAAAAGCTCCTCTCTGACTAGGAGACAAATGATCCAAGAAAGGACAAATGGGAGGAGGCAGTAAAGGGCAATAGACAGGTGGCAGTGTGGACAACTGGGGGTCTCTGATATATGTGGGTGAACATACTTCAGAGTTGTGTAGCCCCAGTCAATGAGGAAGCTGTCATAGACGTTTGCTTATTCTTTGTGTGGTCTATGCAGGGATCTCACATGTTCTTAAAGCCAAGGTGAGCCTACTGGTACAACAGTCAAACCATGATGATCACTTGTGACTCTTGTCTGAGTGACATTAAAAAGCTTCCACTATGAAGACAAAGTAGCTTTTAGAAGAGTCTGACCTGGATTGGATATGAAGTACTGCTCTTCCTGACCCCTCAAAGCTCATGTGTTAGATTTGTGGTTCCCAAGTAGGAACAGTATTTTGAGAGGTGGTGGGAACATTAAGGGATAGGTAGGGCTTGGCTGGAAGACTTAAGTCACTGAGACTGTGCCCTTGAAGAGTGCATTGCCCTGTCTGTGTCTTTGCTTCCTTGTTGTGGTGAGGTGGGCAGCTGTGCTCCAAATACCCCTCCACCTTGGTGTAGCCAGCCAGCCATGGGCATCTGGAGCTTCTGAGGAAAGGAAGCATCTCTTCCTGTAGGGGGCTTCTCTCAGACGTTTATTATAGCCATTCTTTAGGTTTTAAAGGAATATCCTCTTTAAGCTCCTTAAGGGAACCAGGGAATTGGAAGGTAGGAGGCCAGGTCCTGGAAAGCCAGAGAGCAGGCTCTTCCCCTTATCTTCCTCAGAAGGGTACCTTTCCTGCTGAAGGGCTCCTGTCCTCAGATAGTCGGAGGCTCTTAGCATAGCATCGCTGGGGCAATGGAAGGTAGAAGGATGTAGCTGTGACAGATATTTTTGATGTACAACCACACTTTCTGAATGCTACTATGTGCTACTAAACAAAGTGTATGTCATTTGACCCTCAAGCATGCTCAACAGTGAGAGGAATATGGCTGGGGAATGTATCTTATAGCTAGGAGAACAGGCACAAGAGAGATTAAAGAATTTGCGGACTCTGAATACAACTACATTGACTTAAGGTGTAGGGAGCAACAAAGAAGGTGTAGAAAGACACATGTTTGTATCTCTGGGCAGTATTTTGAGCAGGTTGGTGATCCAGGACAAGCTGTTTAGTTTTCCAGAACTTTTTACATGTTTGTATAATGAATGGGCTCATTGAATAGCTATTTCCTCAGAATAGAAGCCCTCCTTCCTAGAGGAAGGAGGAAGCTCCTAAGTCTAAGGAAGAAAACAAAATTATATGGATCCAGAAACTTCTGAAAGTTATAAGGTTCACAGATCCTTCCCGAAGATTATAAAAGCAGTAACAGTTACTGGCCACATCCTGTGGCATGCTCTTTCAGCTGCCTGAGGGGTTCCTAGGAAGCTGCAGGGATGCTGTTCCTCTCAAGTGTCTTCATCTGTGTTGGGTGGGCTTCTTAAGATTCAGATGCCCTTGAATCACCCACATCCCTGTAAGTATCTTGCCAAACACATTGACTTTGTGGATCCTGGCTTGGTCTGTTGCTAAGGCTTCACCTGGAATGAGTAGATTTATTCTCATTTCTCCCAGAAGAGTCCTACCACAGGCTTAAGGCTCAATGCCAAAGGATCATGGGCTTTGGTGGCTGGCTAATAAGAGAATCACACAAAACTGTGATCTTTGAATCTTCCTGTGGGTGCTCCTTTATCATCAGATGGCATCTCTTGTATCTCTTGTATTATCCCATGTGAGACTGGAACACCCCAATGACTTGCCCTTGCTTCCTGCTGATTTGTGAATTTTGACCTTAACACACACTAGTGAACCTCTCAGTGTCAGTTGCTTCAACACTGAAGCAATCTTAACACAAAACACTTTCTGGGCACTCATGGTGTATGTTCTGTAGATATCATCTTATGAAAACCAAATTCACACAATATATTTCCACAAACCCAGCCCTTCAAAGGGTAATAAATGGAAAACAACACAAGGAGGGGAAATACATCCTTGAAAAAGCAAAAATGTAATCTTCCAACAACACTAAAAGAAGATAGACACATAAACGGAATGCCAGCTCTAACTACAAAAATAACAGGAAGCAACAATTACTTTTCCTTAATATCTATTAACATCAATGGACTCAATTCTCTAATAAAAAGACATAGACTATCAGACTGGGTATGGAAACAGGACCCAACATTTTGCTGCATACAGGAAACCCACCTCAGTGACAAAGACAGACACTACCTCAGAATAAAAGGCTGGAAAACAATTTTCCGAGCCAACGGTCCCAATAAAAAAGCTGGAGTAGCCATTCTAATATCGAATAAAATCGACTTTCACCCTAAAGTGATCAAAAAAGATAAGGAGGGACACTTCATATTCATCAAAGGTATGATCTACCAAGATGAACTCTCAATTCTGAACCTCTATGCTCCAAATGCAAGGGCATCTACATTCATAAAAGAAACTTTACTAAAGCTCAAAGCACACATTACAACGCACACAATAGTAGTGGGAGATTTCAATACCCCACTCTCTGCAATGTACAGATCATGGAAACAGAAACTAAACAAGGACACAGTGAGACTAACAGAAGTTATGAAACAGATGGATTTAACAGATATCTATAGAACTTTTTATCCTAAAACAAAAGGATATACCTTCTTCTCAGCACCTCATGATACCTTCTCCAAAATTGACCATATAATTGGTCACAAATCAGGCCTCCACAGATACAAGAAGGTTGAAATAATTCCTTGTATCCTATTAGATCACCACAGACTAAGGCTGCTCCTCAATAACAACATAAACAATAGAATGCCCACAGACACATGGAAGCTTAACAACATTCTACTCAATGATAACTTGGTCAAGGAAGAAATAAAGAAAGAAATTAAAGACTTTCTAAAGTTTAATGAAAATGAAGCCACAACATATCCAAACTTATGGGACACAATGAAAGCAGTCCTAAGAGGAAAACTCATAGCTTTAAGTGCCTCCAAAAAGAAACTGGAGAGAGCATACACCAGCAATTTAACAGCACACCTGAAGGCGCTAGAACACAAAGAAGCAATTTCACCCAAGAGGAGTCAAAGGCAGGAAGTAAACAAACTCAGGGCTGAAATCAACCAAATAGAAAAAAAAGAACTATTCAAAGAATCAACCAAACCAGGAGCTGGTTCTTTGAGAAAGTCAACAAAATAGATAAACCCTTAGCCAGACTAACTAGAGGGCACAGAGATAGTTTACTAATTAACAAGATCAGAAATGAAAAAAGAGACATAACAACAGACACTGAGGAAATCCAAAATATCATGAGATTGTACTACAAAAGCCTATACTCAACAAAACTGGAAAACCTGGATGAAATCGATAATTTTCTAGACAGATACCAGATACCAAAGTTAAATAAAGATCAGATCAACGATCTAAATAGTCCCATATCTACTAATGAAATAGAAACAGTCATTAATAGTCTCCCAAGCAAAAAAAGTCCAGGACCAGATGGTTTTAGTGTAGAGTTTTATCAAACCTTCAAAGAAGACCTAATACCAATAATCCTCAAATTATTCAACAAAATAGAAACTGAAGGTACTCTACCCAATTGGTTCTGTGAAGCCACAATTACTCTAATACCTAAACCACACAAAGACCTAATGAAGAAAGAAAACTTCAGACCTATTTCCCTTATGAATATCGATGCAAAAATACTCAACAAAATTCTTGCAAACCGAATCAAAGAACACATCAAAATGGTCATCCACCATGATCAAGTAGGCTTCATCCAAGGGATGCAGGTATGATTCAATATACGGAAATCCATCAACGTAATTCACTACATAAACAAACTCAATGAAAAAAACCATATGATCATCTCACTAGATGCTGAGAAACCATTTGACAAAATCCAACATGCCTTCATGATAAAAGTCTTGGAAAGATCAGGAATTCAAGGCCCATACTTGAACATAGTAAAAGCAATATACAGAAAACCAGTAGCCAACATCAAACTAAATGGAGAGAAACTTGAAGAAATCCCACTAAAATCAGGGACCAGACAAGGCTGCCCACTCTCTCCCTACTTATTCAACAGTGTACTTGAAGTCCTAGCCAGAGCAATTAGGCAACAAAAGGAGATCAAAGGGATACAAATTGGAAAGGAAGAAGTCAAATTATCATGATTTGCTGATGATATGATAGTATACTTAAGTGATCCCCAAAATTCCACCAGAGAGCTCCTAAACCTGATAAACAACTTCAGCAAAGTAGCTGGATATAAAATTAACTCAAGCAAATAGAAGCCTTCCTCTACAAAAAGGATAAACAGGCAGAGAAAGAAATTAGGGAAACAACACCCTTCACAATAGTTACAAATAATATAAAATACCTTGGTGTAACCCTAACTAAGCAAGTAAAAGATCTGTTTGACAAGCACTTCAAGTCTCTGAAGAAGGAAATCAAAGAAGATCTCAGAAGATGGAAATATCTCCCATGTTCATGGATTGGCAGGATTAATATAGTAAAAATGGCCATCTTACCAAAGGCAATCTACAGATTCAATGCAATCCTCATCAAAATTCCAACTCAATTCTTCACAGATTTAGAAAGAGCAATTGGCAAATTCATCTGGAACAACAAAAGACCCAGGATAGCCAAAACTATTCTCAACAATAAAGGAACCTCTAGTGGAATCACAGTCCCAGACCTTAAGCTATACTACAGAGAAATTGTGATAAAAACTGCACGGTATTGGTACAGTGACAGGCAGGTAGATCAATGGAACAGAATCGAAGATGCAGAAATGAAGCCACGCACCTATGGTCACTTGATCTTTGACAAAAGAGCTAAAATCACAGAGTGGAAAAAAGACAGCATTTTCAACAGATGGTGCTGGCTCAACTGGCAGTTAACATGTAGAAAAATGCAAATCGATCCATTCCTTTCTCCTTGTACAAAGCTCAAGTCCAAGTGGATCAGGGACCGCCACATCAAACCAGATACACCGAAACTAATAGAAAATAAAGTGGGGAAGAACCTCGAGCAAATAGGCACAGGGGAAAATTTCTTGAAGAGAACGCCAATAGCTTCTGCTCTAAGATCAAGAATTGACAAATGGGACCTCATAAAGTTGCAAAGCTTCTGTAAGGCAAAAGACACTGTCAATAGGTCAAAACAGCAACCAACAAATTGGGAAAAGATCTTTACCAACCCTATATCTGATAGAGGGCTAATATCCAATGTATACAAAGCACTCAGGAAGTTAGACTCCAGAGAACCAAATAACCCTATTAAAAAATGGGGTACAGAGCTAAACAAGGAATTCTCAACTGATGAACACCAAATGGCTGAGAAGACCTAAAGAAATGTTCAACATCCTTAGTCATCAGGGAAATGCAAATCAAAACAACTCTGAGATTCCACCTCAGACCAGTCAGATTGGCTAGGATAAAAGACTCAGGTGACAGCAGATGCTGGAGAGGTTGTGGAGAAAGAGGAACATTACTTCATTGCTGGTGGGATTGCAAACTGGTACAACCACTCTGGAAATCAGTGTGGCTGTTCCTTCAGAAATTGGACATAGTTCTACCAGAGGACCCAGCTATACCACTCCTGGGCATATACCCAGAAGATGCTCCAACATGTAATAAGGACACATGCTCCACCATGTTCATAGCAGCCTTATTTATAAGAGCCAGAAACTGGAAACAACCCAGATGTCCCTCAACAGAGGAATGGATACAGAAACTGTGGTACATCTACACAATGGAGTACTACTCGGCTATTAAAAACAATGAATTTATGAAATTCTTAGGGAAATGGATGGATCTGGAGAGTATCATCCTGAGTGAGGTAACCCAATCACAAAATAACACACATGGTTTGCATTCTCTGATAAGTGGTTATTAGTCCATAAGTTTGGAATACAGGAAGAACAACCCACAAACCACAAGAAACTCAAGAAGAAGGAAGACCAAAAGGTGGACATTTCATTCCTTCTTAAAAGGGGGAATCAAATACCCACAGAAGGAGTGGCAGAGATTAACTATGGAGCAGAGACTGAACGAAGGACAAGCCAGCCTAAATATAGCTATCTCCTGAGAGGCTGTGACAATACTTGACTAATACAGATGTAGAGGCTCACAGCCATTCATTGAACTGCATATAGGGTCCCCAATGAAGGAGTTAGAGAAAAGATCTATCGAGCTGAAGGGTTTGCAGCCCCTTAGGATGAACAACAATATGAACTAACTAGTACTATCAGAGCTTCCAGGGACCCAACCACCAACCAAGCACTATACAGGGTGGGACTGAATGTTTTGGCAGCATGTGTATAGTAGAGGATTGCAAATTCGATCCTTACTTAGAGGAAAGGACCTCGGCCTTGTGAAGGTTTTGTGCCCCAGTATAGGGAAATGCCAGGGCCAATAAGTGGGAGAAGGTAGGGTGGCAGGCATGGGGAGGGGGGAGGCAACAGGGGTTTGTTCTTGTTGTTTTTGTTTGTTTGTTTGTTTGTTGAAGGGGAAACTGGGAAAGGAGAAATTTGCATGCAAATAAATTTTTTATTAAACAAAAAATCATCTAATAAAAGAAAATGATAAAAAAAATAGAACCATATGAAATGCACAGTCTAATTCTGCTCCCTTTGGATATTTTCCCATGTCACCCTTGCCATTCCTACCTCATTTCTATGCTCCACAGACAATGGGGTAAAGGTGATTAATAGTTTGGGTTGCTTGGGTTTATTGGTTCTGCACATACCAATGAGGTGAGCCTCCTAAGGTCTCTGGTCAGTGAATGAATAGAGATTAACAGCTCACGCTGTTCTCATTAGCTTATTAAAGTTTAACTGTGAAGATCTGATTCACTACCTTATTCACTTTCTTAAAGTACACACTGGATGTTACCTGTGCACCACATTTCCTTGATGCTACTGCTGGCATCAATATATAAGATAAGAAAGAAATCGTTTATGGATCTTAAATTGAGAGGAGATGGGCACATATGTAGAAAAACATATACAAAAGTATTTTTATAGAGTTTAAATAAAAGCACAAGCTGCCATCTTGTGCCCATCTCTGAAGTAAAGACATTTTCTCTAAGAAAGACCCTGGGAACCCTGCCTTAGTCACATTTTTGTCCCCAGATCAGAAGAGCAATCATCTTCATGACTTCCTAAATCTTACATTTTCGGTACTCAATGTCACACCTACTACATAAGTTTTTAGATGACCTCTGTTCTTTTTACTGTGTTTTAAGGTCATTTCCTTCAATACTGGCCTTGAAATCCATTCAATAGATCACAGGTGACTATTCTACATTTTAACTGCTCATCTTACTGTTGCTATGTTTTGATTATTTCACTTAAAAATCACAACTCTACTTTTATGACTGGGTTGGCTAATATTTTTGAGGTCTCGTTTTATACTTGAAAACCTTGCATTTACTCTTTTATAATTTCATATGTATCATATATATGGTGCTATTTTATCAATCTCTTCCCATTAGTCTCATCTTCTTTCCCTCCTCCCCAGTGTATTCTTCCCCTCCCATCACCCTTCTTTCAGGTCAGCTCTTGTGAACATGTAACAATAAGATAAATACAACCACAATCAAATTCATAAATAACAAAAATAGGTGACCAACCTTGAAACTATGTTTCTTCAGTTCCTCAGATGTTTTCCAGCAGTGAACATTTTTGGGGGATCCTTAACTGACTTTCTGGAAGGTGAGACCTCATCTCTGAAGAGCCCATTATTGCTTTTATGTGGCAATATTTTACGTCAGTATGCTGGACAAACTAGAACTCTGGTCAGAGTTAAGTCTTATGTAGTTTCTACTAAAATCTGATTTGTCAGGAAGAGGTAAATTACAAGGCTAAGTCCTGCTTAGATTTAAGAAGAGAACTCTCTGGCATTAGGAAAATAAAAAGTGGTTTTTAAAAATGGGTGGAAGCAATCCAAGTCAGACTGGTGTTATGAAGGGACATTAGCTGAGATCTGAAGGCTGGGACTGCGTGTCCTTGTAGGCAATGGTAATAATGATGAGGAGTAATGTCTACTTGAGTGTGAACTAAGGAGAGGATATACAGTGCTCCCTCCCATCACAAGCAGGTGCCAGGTCTGGACTCATTTCCTCCTCTGTCCTCCAGCTCTGCCACAGCCAGCCTCAGTAATCCTTAATAGCCTCAATAGCTCTGTATCTGAACATCCATCTTCATCTGTGCAATCCCATGTGTAGACATTTAAGGGGGAATCCCATGTGTGAGAGGGTCTAAAGACACAGAAGCAGACATTTAAGGGGGCGTTCAGGCTTTTTGAAGTGATTCTCAATGACAAGAAACTGGGCTATCTTCAAGCCAGCAAAAAAAAAAAAAATGTATTTCTTACTGACATGCCAACCACATTCTAAAGACAA
>JADRCD010218945.1:0-43746 GCA_019843815.1 Montemys delectorum
AGAAAGAGAATCAGTTCCTAAGAAGACGAGGAGCTGCTGATACAGCATTAAAGCAAGTAACACCAGAAGGTGGCGCTCTTGCTCCTCTTGGCTCTCCGGAGGTTGCCGGGGAAGTCTAGGGACTTGGTGTTAGAAGCGTACATTGAGCTGATTGTGGAGAGATCACTGTCGAGGAGGAACAAACGAAACAGGGCCGAGAGAAGAGAGTTGGAGAGTCAGGTAGAGAGCTCAGAGTCACACCAGAGAAAACACATGGCTTCAGATTAACCGACAGGGCAAAAGGAGTCGATGCTTGCTTTGGTTTTCCTGGGAATCCCTTTTTTTTTTCCTTAGTCGTTATCCTACTTTTCCTGGGAAATAACATCAGGGTGCATGCAGGGTGATATGGAGCTCCTTAGTCAGTCCACTCCTATAGAAGGCCGCGGGAAGACAAAGCAGAGATAGCCGTGGAAGCTGAACTTGAAGGAACGGCTGACTCCTTTCTTTCCTGTTAGAAATGAACCTTTTCGTTTTATATCTTCCTTGACTGAAGGACTTAGACTCTTTTTAACTGAGTCGAATATTTCTGGTTCAGGAGTAAAAATGTCACTGGACAACCGCCTCGACCCTGCAAGGAAGGCGGGAGTGGGGGTGGGGTTGGGGTGCAGAACTTTACGAATACAGATTGCGTCACAGCAGCACCTGTTCTTTTAAAGCGCTGGAATCCTGGCTTTTTGCCTGGTGGGAATTCCACTGTATGAGGTCAGTGAATAGATGGGCCTTGAACTCTGCCGTGAGGTGGGCTGTGGTGGGAGGCAGGGGCTTTTATTTTGCAGATCTCAGACCGACAGGTCAGCGGGGTGTCCGCGTGCCTCCCTCCCCCTTCCTGGGTGATTAAGGAACAGAGGCCACTGGTGTTCTCCAGCGCTTGTCAAGTAGGAGTTGGGAGAGCGACGACACTCAAGGGGCCTTCAAGGAAATACTCTCGTGTGGTAGTGTCCAAGCCACCTAAGGCGCTGTATTTAGGATTGTATTTGGAAAAAAAATCCTACCCCTGCCAAGGTTTTCCACATTATCAATGCTCCCTCAACTCCCTAGATTCCACTCGCTGTTACACGACTCTAAAATGCTTTTAGGGTAATATTTCCTGCCTTAGTTGCTTTTCTATGGCTGTGGCAAGACACCGTGAGTAAAGTATCTTGAAAAAGAAAGCATTTAATTTGGGGCTCGTGGTTCCAGAGGGCTGGAATCCAGGATTATAATGGCAGCAGGAATAGAGCAGGAATAGAGCTAGACCAATAGCTGAGAGCTAGTATCTCCAGCCATAAGCACAAGGGGTGGGGGAAAGGGAGGAAGGAGGGAGTGGGGAGAGGAGAGAGACCCCCATCTCCAGTGACATCCCTCCTCCAACAATCCCCATTTCCTAACCTTTCCCAAACAGGTCTACCAACTGGGGATGAAGTATTCACTCACATATGAGCTTATGGGGGTGGGGTGGGGTCGTTCTACTCTAAGCTACCTCTCTTCCTCATCATAAATTTGTGGGTGAAATAGTTCATTTCAGCAGTAATTGATGGGAACTATTTGAGAATCAACTTTCCATCTAGTACATAACCCTATTATTATTACTACTTTACATTATTATATTACTATTATTACATAAATTATATATAATATAATATGATTATTGTTATTAATTTTTTCTAGCACCTTTACTCTGAATAGAGTACTTCTAGAATGTCACTCAAAGCCTACCCAGAGAGGTCTTTTTAATTATGGACTATAAATTCATGTTTGTAAACTCTGCTGAACTGTAAATTCTGTATGGCAGTGCCCTTCTGGGTACTTCCTTTTATAGCCAGCCCCTTCAGTGATAACTTTGGAACTGGGAGAAGGATGTCTAGGCCAGGAAGGGGCAGGTGGCTCCCAGGAGAAGCCGAATTCCAAAGCGTGGGAATAAACTCCTCCAAACTGAGGGCCACCCTGAAGCCACAGGGACATGGGATCCAGATTGCTTAGGGCTGGGTGCTGCAGGAATATGAGATGTCAGGCACCACAGGCGCTCTTCCTGAGGTCGGCTCTCTGATTCCTACCAGGCACTAGTGAGTTAAAGGTTCCAGGACTAATTCATAGTGTGTATGTGTGTGTGTGTTGTAACAAATGCATATTATAATATATATAAAATATGTTTCTATATAGTTTTGAAACAGGGTTTCTTTATGTAGCCCTAGCTGTCCTGGAACTCACCGTGTAACCCAGGCTGGAATCGAACTCACGATTGCCTTGTAAGTCCTGGGGGCAGAGGTCGGTGCTGCCACATCCTGCCATTAAAATAGTTTTAATTGTGTATCTGGGTGAAGAATCTCTGGAGCATTGTTAATGAGGAAAATCCTTGGTAGTGGTGGGATTCAAACCCATATCCTTAAAGAGACTACAACCTTGATGCAGCTCCTCACACTCTCGGCCACACTGCCACACCTGAATGTTGAGCCCCGGCAGGCTTTCCTGCATCCTTCCTGTTTGACGGGTGCGGGAGAGCACCCAGCAGCCTGGCTGTGGTGGTCAGATACCCTCCTGACTCATGAGTTGCCCAACAATCATTTTTTTTTTTAAAGATTTATTTATTTTATGTATATGAGTACAATGTCGCTGTCTTCAGACACACCAGAAGAGGGCATCAGGTTCTATTACAGATGGTTATGCGCCATCATGTGGTTGCTGGGAATTGAACTCAGGACTTCTGGAAGAGCTGTCCGTGCTCTTAAGCACTGAACTACTATCTCTCCAGCCCAACAATCCCTGAGACTGCCCCCTGTTTCAGAAGCCAGTGATAAATTCCAGGTCTTCTATTTCTACCAACTGGATGTAAGTTGAGGATTCTCACCACCCATCCTCAGGGTTCATGGCTTGCTGGAATGACCTGTGGAGCTCAAGGAACTCACTTATTTATGTTTACCAGAGAAAATAAAGGACATAACAACCCAAGAGCTGCAAATACAAGAGAGAGAGTGAGGGATCAGGCGCAAACCCAGTTTCCATGCTCTCTCTGGATTAGCGTTCCTCTCAGGACTTTAGTTCATCTTGCAGAATGGAAACTCTGAGTGCTTCATTTAGAGATTGCTATAAAGGTTTGATCCCTTTTTAGCTGAAGGCCTGGACTTTCTGGTAGCAAGCTCTTGCCTCTAAGCATTTCTGCATTAGAATGAGAAGCCCCCACCACCCAAGGAACTCCATGGTAAAAGTCTCATACCAGAAACTGAGGACAAAGCCAAGCACACATTTTTTGGTGGGCCAGAATCACAGATTTCCTTTCAACGATGTATTTTGTTTTGGCAGTTGAGACTGCATTCTCACACTATAGCCCAAGTTGGCCTACAATTCACTGAGTAGCCTAGACTAATCTAAAACTTGGCAGCAATCCTTCTGCCTCAGTCTCCTAAATTCTAGGATTGCAGGTGTGCACAATCACACCTGGCTGGCCCATGTCCCTTTTCTTCTCTTGGTTTTACTTGTTTGCTTGGATTGAATGATGAAATATACCAGTGGATATCGGTTGAGTTGGGTATTTTTTTTTTTTTTTTTTTTTTTTCTGAGACAGGGTTTCTCTGTGTAGCCCTGGCTGTCCTGGAACTCACTTTGTAGACCAGGCTGGCCTCAAACTCAGAAATCCGCTTGCCTCTGCCTCCCAAGTGCTGGGATTAAAGGTGTGTGCCATCACTGCCCAGCAGGGTTTTTTTTTTTTCCAGATATTTTCTTGTTTTAAAACTGTTTTTTATTGGCTCACCTCACCCTCCCTGGATCTTTGCTGCTGACCCAGAGTTCCCTAGTTCTTCCTTTTGCCCTTTTTGGCCTTTCTGTGCTCGCCATTCATTTGTGACTCCTCATTGGCTAGCAGAACCTCTCTCTACCAGGGACACTACATCCAGAGGACTTGGCTGGGACTCAGGGGCCCTACACCCACCACACTTGGCTAAGACCTAGACTGGCAAATGATAACCAAAGAACGGACAAAGGGGAGACCAGATATCTACGCCAGAATCATTTCAAATGTTATAACTCAGATGCCTACATCCTAGAGGGGAAAAAAACCCCGCAAATATGAACAAACAAGACCATAGTCTCCTCCAGAAGCCAGCAACCCTATGGGAGGAGGAGGCCCCGAGAAAAGTGATTCACATGAGACACAAGATGAGGACTTCAAAATAGCAGTTATATCTTCAAAGACACTAAAGAAGATATGAATAAATGCTTTAATACCACAAAGACACAAACAGCAGTTGAGAGAAATTGTGAAAATAATTCAAGACACAAAAACAGAATTTAACTAGGAAAGTTAAATGTAGAAGTAGCTTTTATTCACCTGGTATAATTGTTGTCTGGGAGCCTTACTGCCTCAGTCTGCTAACCTAGGCCTAGTCCTGGAAGCTCCTAGGCTCTGTACAATCTTATACTAGGTCTAGAATGTTTTTAGCCTCTGAGACGTGCTGTTGAATAAAGCCACCCTTTCTAGTTCTTTCTGAGCTGTTCTGGCTCAAACTCCACTCCAACGTGATTGACTCAATCTGACTTTGAAAGGATAACACAAACCTCATTTGTCTCCATTTAAGGGCCAGGCCTGATTTTGAAAAAAAGGACCATAAGGCACCAGCCCCAAGAACAGACGATAAAATCCAGAACAAGATCATAAAAACTTCTCCCAGAACAGCCTGAAGATAACCACAAAAACGGGAAAATATCAAGAATGGGCAGTTTGTGTTGGGCAGCCCTATTTCATTTTATGGTTAAATGTTCATGACATAGGAATGCAGACCACCCGTGACCTCCTAGCACCCATCGATAAAATTTTAGATCGCCTAATCCTTCTAGAGAGTTCCCCCAATTCCCTATAAGAAGGCCTGTGAGCCTTTTTCTAGAATGGCTGACTCCCCGCATGCTGGTTGTCTCTACAGAATAAATATTCTTTGTCTTTGTATACTATCTGAATTTGGGGTCTTCCTTCAGTGATTTTTAGATCCTTACAGCCTCCCTGTCTCTCTGTCTCTGTCTTTCTCTCTCTCTGCCTCTCTGCCTCTCCTGAACTGCTCTGCTTGTCCTCAAACTAACACTGGCAATCTGTTCTAATCTTCTTCTGGCTCCTCATTCTCTTGCTCATTCTGTTTTTTACCTGTGTCTAGCTTGTTCTCTCTTCAATCTGTCTCTGTAAAACCGTCTCTCGCTCTCTGCTGTTCTACTCTCCCTCTCAACTCTACTGTACTGCTCTCCATGAACTCTACTGTGTCCTTGTGCTGTACTCTCTCTTTTCTGTACTGGTTGTTTCTCCCTTAAGAGGCTTCCATTTCCTCTCTCTTATCATGAGAGCCGGGCATTTCCTATTCTGTCAAATCCTTCTCTGATTCATTACTTTGTCTGCTACTCAATTAGACATCACTTTCCAATGTGGGTGCTTCCTTCCAGGAACTAACTTTACCCTCATTGTTTGGGATTAAAGGTGAGTAATAGAGCTTGTCTGTACTCTGGACAGAAAGATTAAAGGTGTGTGCTAAGGGCTTAGCCACACAAATTAGAAACAGTTTCAAATATCTTGAAAATCCAAATTGAAATAAAATTGAAAATGAAAAATAGGAAGGCAAACAAAAACCCCAGAGGTAAGCTACAACAATAGATTAAGAGATAAAAAAAGGGACAATTTAGGTGCTAAGGACAAGGTAGAAGAAATAGATAGCTCATTAACAGAAATGTGAAAACAATTTCAGGCAAAAAACATGCAGGAAACCTGGGACACTGTGAAAAGATCAAACCTGCAAATAATAGATATAGAGGAATGAGAAGAAACCCAAGTCAAAGGCACAGGAAACATTTTCAGCAAAATCATAAAAGACAATTTTCCCGATCTAAAGAAAGAGATATCTATCAGACACAAGAGACACAGAGAACACCAAGTAGACAAGATCAGGAAAGAAATTCCCTGTGACACATAATGATCAAATAGTATAAAGCTAAGAAAGGATATTAAAAGCTTCAAGGGAAAAAGACCAAGCTTTCAATGAAAACCAAGCCAGAAGAGCCTGGACAGAAGTTCTATAAACTGAGAGACCACAGATGCCAGTCCAGAACACTATACCTAGCAAAACTATCAATCACGATAGATGGAGAAAGAAAACCATCTCATGATTAAAAAAAAAAAAAAAAAAACATTAAACAATTTCTGACCACTAGTCTAGGTCTACAGAAGGCGCTAGAAGGAAGTCTTAATATAAATAGAAGGATAACTAAACCCAAGAGGATATAAGAAACAATCCCAGAGCAGTTATAAGAAGAGGGCAGGAAATCCCAGACCACCACAGCAAAGAATCAAGATTTACACTGCTCATTAATAACTCTCAATATTAAAGGTCTCAAGTCTCCAATAAAAAAAAAAGATAGAAAAACTGGATTAGGAAACAAGATCCATCTTTTTTGCTACGTCCAAGAAACAAGCCTCATCACAAAAGATAGACATCACTTCAGGGTAAAGGGAGAGAACAAGGTATTCTAAGTAAACGAGATCTGAGAAGTAAGCAGGAACAGCTATGTAAACAGCTGACAAAATAAACTCCAAACCAAAACCAATCAGAAAAGATAGGGAAGGGCACTACATACTCATATTAATGGAAAAGTTCAAGAGGGTATTACAATTCTAAAAACCTATGCAACAAACACAAGGACACCTGCGATCATAAGAAGAATAACACGATAGCTAACACCACGTGTTGACACTAACGCAGTGATGGGGGTGGCTTCAATACACCATTCTTACCAATAAACAATCATCTAAAAAGTGAAGCAGAAAAATGCTGGAGTTTAAATAGCATCGCATATCATCAAACAGGACTAACAGACATCTAGACAACACTTCACTGAACTACTAGGAAACATACTTTTTTTTCAGCAGCCTATGGACATTTCTTCAAAATCAACTACATAGTAGGACAGAAAGTAAGTCTTTAAAGATATAGGAAAATTGAAATAACACCCTGCATCTCATCTCACTAGCATGCATGGTAAAGAAAGAAATGAAAAACCTTTTAGAATTGAATGAACATAAAAATGCACATCCAGACCTATGGGGCATAATGAAGGCAGTTCTGAGTCAAGCTCATAGCGCTAAGTGTCTGCATAAAAAGTTGGAGAGATCTCATAGTAACTTAATGACACATTTAAAAGCTCTAGGAACACAAGAAGTAACACTCAAGAAGAGTAGATGAGAAGAAACAAACTTAGGGCTGAAGTCAATTAAATAGAAACAAAGCAACAACAAAAACCCAAAGAATTAATGAAATGAAGAATTGGTTCTTTGAAATCAAGATTGACCAGTTTTAGCCTAATTAGCCAAGACAGGGAGAGAAGATCTAAATTAGTATAATTGGAGATGAAATTGACATTATAACAGACAGAGGAAATTCAGAGAACTATAAGGATATAATTTAAAAAATTGTATTCGACCAAAGTGGAAAACCCAAAAGAAATAAATGTATATATTGTTGTATATGACCTTGGCATATATGATCTCCCAAAGTCCAATCGACATGAGATAGTTTAGAGGAGTTCAATAGCCTAGTGAAATAGAAGCAGTAATTATAAGATGAATAAAGCACAGAATTCTACCAGACCCTGAAAGAACCAACACCAATATATTCCACAAAATAGAAACTGAAGGATTATTACCTAATTCCTTTTATAGGCCACAGTTACCCTGATACTCAAATCGCACAATCAACTAACAAAGAAAGAAACTTACAGACCAATTTTCCCCATGAACATAGATGCAAAAATTCTCAGTAAAATATTTGCAAACCAAGAACACATCAAAACGATTATCCACCATGACCAAGTAGGCTTCATCCCAGAGGTGCAGGGATGGTTCAAATATATGTATAAATAAATGCAATCCACCACATAAGCAGAGTAACCCACAAAAACCACATTATCGGGCTGGAGAGATGGCTCAATGGTTAAGCGCACTGACTGCTCTTCCAAAGGTCCTGAGTTCAGTTCCCAGCAACCACATAGTGGTTCACAACCATCTGTAATGGGGTCCAATGCTGTCTTCTGATGTGTCTGAATGATGTGTCTGAAGACAGCAGCAGTGTACTCACAACATTGAATGAATAAATAAATCTTTAAAAAAAGATCTTATTTAAAAAAACATTATCATCTCAAAATACAACATCCTTTCATGACAAAAGTCATGGAGAAACTAGAGATACGAGAAATATAAGATAGTAAAGGCAATTTACAGCAATCTTACAGTCAATATAATTTTAAATGAAAAGATACTCAAAAAATTTTCACTAAAACCAGAAACTCTTCCATATCTATCAATATAGTATTTTAAATCTTAGCTAGAGCAATAAGACAACTGAAGGCGATCAAAGGAATACAAATAGGAAAAGAAGAACTCAAAATATCTTTTTACATATGATCTGATTGTATACATGAATGAGCCTAAAAACTCCATCAGGAAACTTCTACAGCATATATAAAAACATTATATATAATTACATTTATATTTTTATAATTATGTAATTATGTATGAAACAGTATATATAATATATAAAATATATAAAATTAATCCATAAAAATCAATAAATTTCCTATGAAAAATGTGACTAATGGAGTGAGAAAGAGATTAGGGAAACAATACTTTTCAAAATTACCTCAAAAATATCTTGGGATAATGCTAACCAGGCAAGTGAACGAGTTGTATAATAAAAACTTTAAGGCATGGAAGAGAAAAGATTTAAATATAGAAAGACCTTTCATGCTTATGGATTGGTAGGACTAATATTGTCAGAACGACCATCCTTACCAAAAGCAATCTACACATTCAATGCAACCCTATCAAAAACTCCACCAAAAGTCTTCACAGAAATGGAAAAGTCCCTCACATGGGAACACAAAGCACCCAAGATAACTTAAACATTTTGGATAATAAAAACATTGCTGAAGAAATCTGCCCAAGATTGCAAGTGGCATTATGGAGCTATAGTAATAAAAAGAACGTTGTATTGGCATAAAAGGAAAGACACAATGATCAATGGGATAGAACTGAAGGGCCCAGATGGAACTCTTAGCTATTCCATTTCTTCTGAGAACCCTCTACTCAGCTTCACAGCCCATTTTTGAACGTACCATTCTTGTTTGTTTTGATTCGTTTAAAAATTACATTCTGAGCCAGGCGGTGGTGGTGCACGCCTTTAATCCCAGCACTTGGGAGGCAGAGGCAGGTGGATTTCTGAGTTCGAGGCCAGCCTGGTCTACAGAGTGAGTTCCAGCACAGCCAAGGCTATACAGAGAAACCTTGTCTAGAAAAAAACAAAAAACAAAAACAAAAACAAAAAATATTACATTCTGGATATTAATCTGTTGGTTACATAGCTGACAAAGTTTCTTTCTTTTCTGGTCTGAGAACTTCCTCCTTGTTCCACGGATTGTTTCTTCAGCAGCGCAGAATCTATTCAGCTTTATGAACAGTTTCATACTACGTGCCAGTTTGCTGCCATTAATTTTTTTGGATAAAAGGAGTCCTGTTCAGAAAGTCCTTTACACATATTTTATGTCAGGTATTGTCTATGTTTTCTTCTAAACAGTTGTAGTTTTCACACATCTAGATCTTTGATTCTTTTTGTGCAAGGTGATAGAGAAGAATCTAATCTCACTCTTCCACAAGTGGACATTCAGTTTTTCCACCGCCATTTGTGGATGATGTTTTCTTTTCCCCAGCACTTGGAATCTTCATCAACTATCAGATGGCTATAGTTACAAGTAGTCATGTTTGGTTTTTCTATTTTGTTCCTTTGGTCTGCATATCTATTTTTGTACCAGCACCATATTATTTTTACTACTACAGCTCTACAATATATTTCGAAGTCTGGAATGGTAATCCCTCCAGTATTGCTCTCTACTGCCTCTCTCAGGAGTATTTTAGCTATCTGAAATATCTGTGGTTCCATATGAATTTAAGATAGTTTTTCTTTTTATATGAAGAATGAGATGGGGATTTTGCCTGGGATTGTGTTGAATATATAAATCGCTTTTGGTAGAATGGTTATCTTCACAACATTAATTCTGTTAACCCATGAGCATGGGATATCTTTCCATTTTCTAGTATCTTCCTTATCTCTTTCTTCAAGATTTAAAGTTTACATTTTAGACATATCTTACCTCTTTGGTTAGGTCTATGCTTAGACATTTCATTTTCTTTGAGGCTAGTGTGAATAGGAGTGTGTCCATAATCTATTTCTCACAACACTTGATGGTGTATAGAGATTTTTATTAATTTGACTTTGTATGCTGCAATTTTGCTGATATTGTTGACCATTTCTAGACATAGTTTTTGGATTTCTTGTGTATAATCACGTTATCTACAAATAAGAGTACTTTATGACTTTTCCCCTTATTTATTTCCCTTTAATTTCCTTCTCTTGTCTTATTCCTCCAGCTAGCACATTGAGTACGATATCAAAAAGGGATGGGTGGATAGGTCTGCTTGAATCCTGATTTCAGTGGCATTGCTTCAAACTTTTCTACATTTGGGATCCTCATATATACCTTCTATTATGTTGAGACATGTTCCCTTGAGACCTAACTATTGTCAAAGGCCTTCTCTGTATCTCCTGAGATGATCATGTGATTTTTTGTCTTTCAGTCCACTTATATGATTTATTATATCTCATTTGCATATACTAAACTATCCCTGTACCTCTAGAATAAATCTAACTCATGGCGGACAATCTTCTTGATGTATGTCTTTATTCAGTTTCCAAGTATTTTTTTGAGGATTTTTGAACCTATGTCCATGAGGGATATTGCCTTTTAGTTTCTTTTATTGTGTATGTACATGATTTTGGTATTAGAGTAATATGGTTTTATAAAAAGATGTTGGGATTGCTCCTTCCCTTCCTCCTTCCTTCCTTCCTTCCTTCCTTCCTTCCTTCCTTCCTTCCTTTCTTCCTTTCTTTCTTTAATAACTCAAGAAAGTCTAGGAGAGTTCTGCTGTGAATCTAGTTGGCCTTAGGTACTTTTTTTGTGCCTGGAAGGCCTTTCATTACTGTTTCTGTGTCCCTGTTTGTTATAGGTCTCTTTAGGTTGATGGTTTCTCCTTAGTTTAATATGACAGTTTGGATGCATCTAGAAATTCATCAATTTCTTATAGATTTTCCAACTTTATGGAGTAGAAGTTTTTTAAATGATTCCTGTATAATACTCTTAATTTATTTGGTGTCTTTTCTGATGTTTCCCTGCTGATTTCTGCTTCTGTTAATTTGAGTCTTTGTTATTTCAGTCAGTTTGATTGAAGATTTGTCAATCTCACTTATCTTCTCAAAAAACTGGCTCTTAGATTTGTTGATTCATTGTTTTTGTTATTTCTATTTTTTAAACTTTTGATCAGATTTTTAATATTTCTTGTCATCTACTGTATCTACTGGATCAGTCTTCCAAATTCTTGAGCACATCATTAGGTCATTGATTTGTACTCTTTCTAATTTTTTTAATGGAAGCACTTGGAGATACACGTTTCTCCCACTGGATTTTTAATGTATTCCAGAATTTTGTTGTGTTGAATTTTCATTTTGTTGTGTTCCTGGAATTTTAAAATTTCTTCCTGATTTCTTCTTTCACCTATTCATCATTCAATAATGAGTTGATTAATGTCTATAAGTTTGTATACTTACTAGAGATTTGTTTGCTGTTAAATTTTATTGCACTATAGAATTCTCAGACTCATTTCAATCTTTCTGAATTGTTAGCATTTATTTTTATATACCAGGAAGTGTTTATTTTGGAGACACTTTTGTGATATTTGAGTTAAATATTTTATAGATATCTATTAGTCCATTTGATATATGATGCCATTTAATTCTGATATTTTAGTTTATTTTTTTATTTTTAAATATTTATTTTATTTTATGTATATGAGTGTTTTTGCTTGCATGTTTGTCTGTACATCATGTGCCTGCCAGGTGCCCTTGGAGGTGCTGCATTCCCTGGAGCTGGAGTATGGATGATTGTGAATTCTGAGAATCAAATACAGTCCTCTGCAAGAACAAACACTAACTGATAAGCCATCTCTCTAGCTTCTCTCTGTTTTTGTTCAGATGATCTGATTATTCTAGGAAGTGGGGTATTGAAACCACTTACTATTAATGGGTTAATATTAATCTGTGTCTTTAATTCCAGTAATACATTTTTTATGAAATTGGATGAATCAGAATTTGGTACATATAAACCTAGGATTGTAATGTCTTCTTGGTTAGTTGTTCCCTTGGTTAGAGTGATGTAACCTTCTTTATCTCTCTTCTTTTTATTTTTATTTTTTATTCACATTAAATACATTACAGTAGTAGCCCCTCCCTTCTCTCCTCCCAGTTCTACACCCATAAGTCCCTCTCCCATGACACTTCCTTCTCCTCAAAGAAGGTGATACCCCCTTTGGGTACCACCCTACCCTGGGACATCTAGTCCCAGCAGGACTAAGCACATCCTCTCCCACTGAGGCCCAACCAGGCAGTCCAGGTAGGGGAAGGAGATCCAAGGGCAGGCTTAAGTCCAGCCTCTGCATATTCTTTGATTGGTGGCTCAGTCTCTGTGAGCTCCTATGGGCCCAGGTTAGTTGGCCTTGTAGGTCTTCTTGTGGTGTCCTTGACTCCTCTGGTTCTTTGTCTCTTTTTGCTTTTGGTTGAAGTCTATATTTTATCAGCTGTTGGCATACCAATGTCTGCTTGATTTCTAATCCCATTTGTTTGGAGAAATTTTGTCCATCTGCTCAGTCTAATCTAAGATGGTCCTTGTCTTTAAAGCTAAGATGACTTTCTTGTAGACAATAGAAGGATCGGTTCTGTCTTTAATTCATTCATTCAGTTCTGTCTTTTGATTGGAGAGCTGAGGCTGTTAAAGTCACTTTTGAAGGTATATGTTGATTGTGGTCATTGCAGTCATACCTGCATTGCAGCCATACCTGCAGTTGTTGTGTGCTTTTGAAAAAAAAAAATTCAGTATCTATTGTTGTATTTTTTGTGAGTGGGATTGCACTTTTGTAGATTTCCTATAAATATGACCACCAAGTAATCTACTCTCACTGTCAGTTTATTTTCCCATCCCTTGTGGTTCTGTGATGTGCTAGAAGAGGCTTGGAAACTTCGACTTCTTCTCCTAGAACTTCCCAAACCCATGGAAAGATGGTATATATTGGTAGAATGAAGCCTCTCCAGGGATGGACACTCTAGGCTTGATGCCAGTCTTTAATGAAGCCACTTTGGAAGTCCTAGCTCCATATGAGCTGCCAGCTAGGATTCAGCCACAGGTGTGTGGCCACAGACAGTGCTGTATGGTGTAAAACATCCTGGCTTAGCCTGTGCAATTGACAGAGTAAGGATAATCATTCACTGTTGTTTTATTTGTTATTTATTTATTTTTATAAGCATTCAATGTAGAAATTTACTTGCTGAATCAAGATAAATGACTTTGTTATCATTGCATTTAGAATGAGAGAATGTCCATAAATCCATGTGTCATTTTACTAATTTCAACACATCTATAGGAAAGTTATTTAAATAATCAACTATATATTAATTATTTAAGTCTAACATCTGATACTAGAGAATTTCAATATTAAAATTATGTAGCTAAAAACTTCTTCAAATAAAGTTTGTACTTCTTCCCCATTTTGCATTTAACTTAACTATTTTTCTTTTGTGTTGAAAAAAATTTCATACAATAATTTAAATCATTTTTTATCCCTAAACTCCTTTCAGATCTTCCTCACCTTTTTACACACTTAACTTTGTTTCTCTCTCTCTCTGTACACACACAAACACACACACACACACACACACATATCTTTAAAACAAACAAAACAAAAACAACCCTCACCAAGAAAGACACATATACCCAAGAAATATACAAAAACAGGCCAACATTCTTGATGAATGTAGATGCAAAAATGCTCAATAAATACTTACAACCCATATACAGATACATATACAAAGCATCATCCACCATAATTTAGTTAGATTTATTTTAGAGATGGTTCAAAATTCATAAGTCAATAAATTTAATAAATCGTATAAGTGGACTTAAAGACAAAAATCACATGGTCATCTCAATAGATGTAGGAAAAAATATCAGTACAATTCATAGACACAGTGGGACTGGAGAGAACATACCTCAACAGATATATGACAAATCCACAGTCAACAGTATATACTACATGGATAACACTTGGAGCAATCCTATTGAAATCAGGAACAAGATAGGGCTGCCCTCTGTCCCCATTCCTTTTCAATACAGAGCTTGAAGCACTACCTAGAACAATAAGACAAGGAAATTAAAGAGATATACATAGGAAAAAAAAGTCATTATCCTTATTTGGAATGATATGTATATGAGGTCCTGAAAATTCCACCAGAAAACTTCTAGAAGTGCTTAACAATTTCAGCTAAGTGACAGGGAGCAATCAGCTTTAAAGTCAGTAGCTTTTCTGATTTACCAACAAACATGCCAAGAAAGAGAACACGCTCATACTCCTACTCACAATAGCCTTAAGAACCATCTACAATTAACCTAACAAAGGCGGTAAAGGATTTCTACAATGAAAACTTGAGATCTCTGAAGAAAGAGATTGAAGAAGGCTCTAGAAAGCAGAAAGACATCCCATGTTCATGGGTTGCTAAATTTAGTATTGTGAGAATGACCATATTACCAAAGCCATTTGCACACTCAATGCAATCCTAATCAGAATAACCATCTCATTCTTTGAAGAATCCTAAACTCATATGGAACAATTAAAAAACAAGGGTAGGCAAAGCAATCTAGGGCAAAAAGAACAACACTGGAGGAATTATCATTACAGATATTAAGATCCATTGCAGAAGGGCTGGAGACATGGCTCAGGGGTTAAGAGTATCAGTTGCGCTTTCAGAGGTCCCTTCGTTCAATTCACAAAACCCATATGGCAGCTAACAACTGTCTGTAACTCTAGTTCTAGGGGAAGTGGTGTCCTTTTCTGGCCTTTGGGGCACTGCCTGTATATGGTGCACAGATACACATGCGAGCAAAATACCTATACACAATACAAGAAAGATATATTACAGAACTAGAGTAATAAAAACAGCTTCTTGGTACAAAAACAGACATGTAGACTGATGAAACAGATATAAGACCCCTCAATATGACTGCAGATAACTACAACCATATGATATTGATGGTGTGTTGGTTTAAATAAGAATAGCGGAGTTAGTCCATTTTTGGACAGGAACAGCACGAAGGTAAGATGTAGCTGCTAGGGCTGGAGAGATGGCTCAGCTGAAGGTCCTGAGTTCAAATCCCACCAATCACGAGTGTCTGAAGACAAATACAATCTATTTACATACAATAAATAAATCTTAAACAAAAAACCATAGCTGCTAGAGTTTCCTGGTATCATGGAGGATCCACAGGGATGGGAATCAGATTTTAAGGAGGCTTACAAGATTAGGTTTTAGTTGTTGCGCCCAGAGACTGAGTTACTATTGTTTCTAAAAAAAAAAAAAAAAAAAAAAAAAGGCGAAAAAAAATACCCCCTGTAGGTTTGTATGTTTAACTGCCTAGGGATTGGCACTAGGGATTGAAAGGATGAAAGTGGTGTGGCCTTGATGGGGGAAGTGTGTTATTGGGGAGTGGCCTTTGAGATTTTAAAGACACACCAAGCCCAGTGGCTCTCTCTTCCTTCTGCCTGTAGATCCAGATGTAGAACTCTCAGCTCCTTCTCCAGCACCATGTCTGCCTTGCCTCCTGCCATGATGACAATGGATTAAATGTCTGAAACTGTAAGCATGCCCCAATTAAATGCGTTATTTTATAAGAGTTGCTAGGGTCAGCCTGGGTGGTTGTGGTTGTGGGTGGTTAATCTCAGCACTTGGGAGGCAGAGGCAGGCAGATCTTAGAGCCCGCTCTACATAGTGAGTTCCAGGACAGTCAGGGTCACACAGAGAAATGTGTCTCAAAAGCCAAAAACCAAAACACTCCAACCAACCAACCAATGAAACAAAAAGAAGCTTTGCACAAGGGGAACACAGAGTATCTTAGAGCCTTACAGATTGAGTACACAGTGGCCTTGGGACTGGCAGCCATGGTGGGAAGAGTGTGTTCTAAGGCTATGAAACAGCAGCTCTTCAAGGCTCTGGTCCCTGGCCATTACTGGCTCGGACAGGCATGTTCTTAGTTTTGAGAAGGAGCTGTGTTTATTCTTTATGAACTAGGGACTCAGAGAAAGATCTCAGTTGATCAGTCCAGCTCTCTACACCCTTCCACATCAACCATCAACCATCAATCAAGAAACGTACCAGAGGTTTCCCACAGGCCAGTCTGGTAGGAGCATTTTCTCAGCTGAGGTTCTCTCTTCCCAAATGACCCAGCTCGTCAAATTGATGTAAAATCTAGATAGCGCCCTTCCCAAAATAATATAGGCTATTACTATTACTTTTGGTTGCCTTTCAGAGTTTGAAGGTTAAGTTTCTATTGCCAAAAGTAAGATTCACTTTGGATACAAGACTTGGAGTAATTGAGCTGGAACTGTTCCAGAAGCTTCATCCTTGAGGACTGGCTCTCACAGAATCAGAATGTGCTTTGCAATCTGCCAAGGGCGAGGCACATTAAGTAGTCCTATTCAGCTATAAAGTGTCTGGACTAAGAACATTTCCAAAATGGCAAAATAGTGATACTTCTATCTTGGAGGTTACCACAGATATCTAATTGTGTTTAAGAGTGGCTTCACAGGAGGGAAATCATTCCTGCTCCTGTAAATCTAGACAGTTGCTCATGGCTGCAGAGGTCATAGACCTGAGAAAAGAATCTACTACTACTACTACTACTACTACTACTACTACTACTACTACTACTTTTCTAAACCAGTAATAATTCCAAACTACACTCCAAATTCTTATCCTTATATTCTCACAGATAAGTGTAGATCTTGCTTCTCATCAAAGAAGCTTCCTTTGGCTGAAGAACCAGACCATTATGGAAAGCCACAGCTAATCTAAATGCAGAGAAAAACTGAGTACAGATACCCAGCCCCAACTGATACAACATAATTGCTTCACCAAAAGCTCAGGGAACATCACTGAAGAAAGGGTAGAAAGGCTGTAAGAGCCAGAGGACCAGAAAGTCTGCTGTGAGATTGTGCCTTCTTGCAATGACAGAGAGCTCCACCCGTGAAATCTCAACACTATGGCTGCCTAAAGTAGACCTGGCAATTCCAACAACAGTTGACATGTCAACATACCAACATGTCAATTACAGTCGACAGTTACCAACATAAACAGGGCAATACCTTATGTATTGTACGAATGCATTACCTGTCAATTAAAAAGCCAGTGGCCTATGGCTTGGGGAGAAATAGAAAGTGGGACATCCAGGTGGAGTAAGGATTATGGAATAGAGCCAGGCATGGGAAGATCTGTCCAGGAAGATGTGGGTAGATGGATTCATTGTACCCAAGCACAGGCAACCCCACACATGGCAGAATGTAAGTTAAAATAATTGGGTTATCCAGAAGCTTGGAATACAGGAAGAACAACCCACAAACCACAAGAAACTCAAGAAGAAGGAAGACCAAAAGGTGGACATTTCATTCCTTCTTAAAAGGGGGAACCAAATACCCATGGAAGGAGTTGCAGAGATTAACTATGGAGCAGAGACTGAAGGAAGGACAAGCCAGCATAATATAGCTACATCCTGGGAGGCTCTGACAGTACCTGACTAATACAGATGTAGAGGCTTGTCTTAGTCAGGGTTTCTATTCCTGCACAAACATCATGACCAAGAAGCAAGTTAGGGAGGAAAGGGTTTATTCAGTTTTTTTTCCACATGGCTGTTGATCACCAGAAGAAGTCAGGACTGGAACTCAAGTAGGTCAGGAAGCAGGAGCTGATGCAGAGGCCATGGAGGGATGTTCCTTACTGGCTTGCTTCCCCTGGCTTGCTCAGCCTGCTCTCTTATAGAACTCAAGACTTCCAGCCCAGGGATGGCACCACCCACAAGGGGCCCTACCCCCTTGGTCACTAATTGAGAAAATGCCCCACAGCTGGATCTCATGGAGGCACTTCCCCAACTGAAGCTCCCTTCTCTGTGATAAATGCAGCCTGTGTCAAGTTGACACACAAAACTAGCCAGTACAAGGCTCATAGCCATCCATTGAACTGAGTACATGGTCCCCAATGAAGGAGTTAGAGAAAAGGACCTATAGAGCTGAAGGACTTGCAGCCCCTTAGGACAAACAACATTATGAACTAACTAGTACCCTCAGAGCTCCCAGGGACTCAACCACCAACCAAGGACTATACATGGTGGGATTGATTGTTCTGGCAGCATGTGTATAGTAGAGGATTGCAAATTCGATCATCAATGGGAGGAGAGGCCCTCGGCCCTGTGAAGGTTCTGTGCCCCAGTGTAGGGGAATGCCAGGGCTAATAAGTGGGAGAGGGTGGGGTGGCAGGCATGGGGAGTGGGGAGGCAACAGAGGTTTGTTCTTGTTGTTTTTGTTTGTTTGTTTGTTTATTTTTTTGGAGGGGAAACTGGGAAATTTATATTTACATGTAAATAAAGAAAATATCTAATAAAAAATCAAAAAAAAAAGAAAAAAAAGAAAAAATAATTGGATTATCTAAGTTATGATATCTAGTCATAGAAGAGCCTAACTATATGATCAAGATATTTGTAAATATATTTTGAGAGTGAGTCTTACTTCTGGGAGCATGGAGCTCAGAGGAAGAACCAGACCAAACTTTACAGGGAAATCTCTCAGTGCGTCACCCTAGATGAAAAACTACAAGCAATTAATAAATGTAGAGAGAGACAAAATTAGTCTTTCTTAGAGATAAGCTCTCTGACTGGCCATCAATACCAAGTAGTCAGTGCTAGAAGCAAAAAATGCAGCCAACACTAAACAGACACAGTGGCATCTCTCTCTCTCTCTCTCTCTCTCTCTCTCTCTCTCTCTCTCTCTCTTTCTATATATATATATATATATATACACATATATATACATATATATAAACACATACATACATATATATATACATATATATATATATATATATGCATACACAGTGAGTAAAGTAAAGGAGATCTGTCAATTTTGGAGGGAGTTTGTGGAGGACAGATGGGAAAGGTAAAAGGGCATAGAAGGAAATAGAAATATTAAAAATTTGATCTTAATTAAGTTTTGAAAAAGATTTAAAAGATGTTTTAAAGGCTAAAATTAATTATAAAATATGCAGTATTTTTATCAAAGGGTTAAATCAAACACTTTGCTTTTTTTTCTTTGTGTATAATGAAGCTGCTTGTCAGAAACTCAACTTCCTCTTACCTTTGATTACAGGGTCAGTACCTCTTGTAATCAAAATATGTGCTCAAGGTTGTATTCTGTTCTAAAAAGTTGTACTTAGCTTCACAGCAACATGGTTTTAAATTAGCCAGCTATATAAGAGTGTGAGACCAAGCTCTGACCACTGAGAACTAAGCACAGGATCCCTTTAGGTTACAAATAAAATCCCATTGGCTTCCTGCTGGATATGCTTGCTCTCTTGTTTTATTTTCCTCTCCCATTAAGTAAAGGTGGCAGAGGTGATCCCCTGGATCCAGCAGAGGAGAGCGAAGGTGGCATTGAAGGATAACTGAGAGCAAGTTCCTGACCCATCCATACCATGAAAACTGACCATCTTGAGAAGCTGAGCTGTGACTCCAGAGGACACAGACCTGCCCTGGTTACTCCAGAGGCTGAACAGCTTACAAGCAGTATTGTCTTGAGATTCTACAACCCAGTGAAACAAATAAACTGTCTTGCTTCTCTTCCTTAGAAACAGCTACCCCTGGACTTCATCTATTGTTATAATTGTCCCAGTCACTATCCTAGTTGAATGAAAGTGTGGTAAAAGCTTCTTCTAGCATTAAAATTTTTTTGGTAGGATGTATTACTGCCATTTATTGTTACTAATCTGCCTCCCTCTTGTCACCATAGGACCATCTATTTGACCACAACAGACCAGGGAATCACATGAACATCACTTTATTAGATCTGCTTTGAATTCCAGGGGAAACTCAAGGGGTTATGTATGTACAATAGAATTATTCTGTTTGTAAAAACAAGGGTGATTATACATGTTTCAACCCCAAATATCAATGTTGGGGACTGAACAGAGGGACACACACACACACACACACACACACACACACAATCTTAAATTTTAATCTCCAGGGTCCAGACTATAGATTTTGAAGCAATCATGATATTCTTTGATGTATGTAAGGCCTTGGAAATGAAATCTGAGAAACAATGTGATAACCTTGACTTAGGATGAGGATATAGTCAAAGGGAACACAGATACATAGACACACAGGCAATTTCTCTCCCTCTCCCTCTCCCTATCTGTCTCCCTCTTCCTCTCCGTTTCTCTCTCCCCCTTTCCCTCCTCCTTTCCTCCCCCCCCCATTTCTCTCTCTCTCTCTGCCATCCAACACTTGAACACTTGGAGACTCTTCCAAGAATGTTACAGCCCGTGTTGGAGGTCCTGTACAGGAATGTCTAAGGAGTTTTATTTCTCAAGGCATTAGGATGCCACTTAAGACACTAACAAATAAAAGTGTGTCCAACAACATTAGATTGAGTCCCCAAAGTGAGACATCAACAGATTGTATATCACAAACCTGTTACCCTGCTCATGTCTCCATACAGACTTGGTTAGAACCCAAATAACTTGTTTGGAGGATACTTTTCAACTTTTGGTGTCTTTAAAATCTCCACAGATATAATGATTTTAGCACTGGGGGTCCATTTGACCCTATCCTACAGTCTCATTGATGACGAGGTCTGTCTCCAGCATCATTGAAGCCTTGATTGGAAGAAAAACCAGCCACTCAAGTGATGATCAAAAGACATTTCAAATTATGCATTAATCTTCATAGACAGACATGTCACATGTCTGATTTTCAATATAAGCATAATAAAATACTGTGTATTGAAATCTATCTATGAAATTAATTTCTTTTGAGATGTAAAACAAAAGGAAGAAGTGAAAGCATTGTCTTAAGGGAACTCATCATGAAATCGTTATTTGGACAGGATTCTGACTATTGTCATGGAGTTCCTTAATCACCTCTGTGGGACACCAATCCCCTCGGGGCCCAAACCACAGCCACAGAGTAGCCTTTAGAGTTGTGCACAAGTACTTCCTCGATATAGCCAGGTAGCCTTGGAATACAAGTCAAAGAACACAGCGCCGTCAGCCGAGACAGTAGGTGTAATAATGAGTAAAAAGATGCCATGAGCAGTTTCAAAGAGTGAACCAAAAAGGGTTAGCCAAGACTGATTCACTGATTCTTTCATTGTTTTCAGATCCAATTTCAATCCAACCCCTCAAATTAAACAGACACTATTACTATTGAACCTTAGTCTAACTGTTGCTTTTAAGTACGAATGGGTTTGTGGGATTGATCTAAATAGGGCTGGTAGCTCATGCAACTTTACCTTCTGCTCTTTCAGATCCTCATGCACAAGGACGTTCACTGCAATATTAATGAAAGGAGAGATCATCTTAGTGGGAACATGAGTGCATTTAAACTAGAGAAAAGCATGACAACTTCAAACTCTCCCTGGCTGGAAACATACACTATTTATCCTGTCCTCGGGTGAGTATTGTCTGCCATATCCGACAGAAAAGAAATCAGTGTGGACCTCGATGGAGCAGAATAGTTTGTGTACTTGGAAGTTTTTGAATGATCTTCAGGCATCAAGCACCATACTAAGTACTCTAGATTTACTCTGTCGTGTAAGTCTTCCCCAAATATTGAACAAGCAGGTGCTGTTTGAATAACTGCTAGTGAAAGAAACCAAGATGGATCGCTTAGCCTGATAGGGTTCATTCAGTAAAGGAGCAGCAGAGGCTGGTGGAGGAGTCACACAGGTTGTCTAAACCCAGGCTCTTAACTCCTTTTGACCTTACCTTTTCCTGTGTGGGCTTTGTGTGACAACAGCATACCTCTTGGTTTATCAATAGTAAACAAATGACCCACTTAACATGGTTATAAGTATTAAGACAGTTTCAAAGTTATCCATATCAAATTATGCCCAGGTATGCTTAGCTTATTTATCTTAAAAATTATTGAACTTGGTAAATGAAACAATATGCCTTTTAACAACTGAGTCATTTTGTTGGACCTTCATTTTTTTTTTTTTTTTTTTTTCGAGACAAGGTTTCTCTGTATGGCCCTGGCTGTGCTAGAACTCCCTCTGTAGACCAGGCTGGCCTTGAACTCAGAAATCTGCCTGTCTCTGCCTCCCAAGTGCTGGGATTAAAGGCATGTGCCACCACCGTTGGGCTGGACCTTCATTTTTTGATAAGCTCCAATATACACTTGTATTTACATGCTTAGCCTAATAAAATGAAAAGCAAGGACCATCAAGAAGTAAGCATCATGGTAGTAGGTGGTTCAGGAAGAGCCATAAAGAATGAGATGCAGAGGAGGCTTGTGGGTGGTTGTACTATTCTTTGACTGCACCATAGTTACTAGGCTGTTTATCAGCGTCTTCCCTGTTTCCTTATTGTGTCCGTTTTAACTTATTGAGAAATGCCATCTTAGATGAGGAGCCACAGTCAATAGGCCTACTGGTGTTGCTTTAGGAACTAAAAGAAAGAGCCAGTGCCTTGATTTCACCAAAAGGAGAGCTTGTGTTTAGTCTGAGGCCCCACGTAAAGGGAGAGCCGATTTCCCTTTCACTGAGCGTGCGCGATGGGGGGTGGTTGAATGCTCTCTGGGAAGAACTTCTGTGCTGCAGAAGGCTAGAGTCAGAACTGCTGAGGTCTGCCTTCAGTTTAGATATCATGGCTTTTAAATTCTGAACATTCTCAGCTTTAAGGTTTCTCTGCACAGCATAGGTATGGTACTATGCTTGTGTGTTGCGCATAGAAGTGCATTTGTACATTTAGGAACCAGGTTAAAAAAAAATCAAGATGTTTTAGTTTAAATCTAAACCGTCATGCAAAACTAGTAATGCAAACAATGAAGGGGTGAGGAAGAATAATGCTTGGTCTTGAAGTGTGGATAGTCTGTTCTTTTAAAATATAACACAAGCTCAAGTTTTAGAACTTCCGTGAGTTTGAATAGCATATCACCGAAGAAGGAAATACAACTATATTCTCTTCACATATGAAGAGCTTAGTATCCAAACATGTTAAGTTACTGCCCAAGAGTACAGTGTATGCCTGGGATTTCATGCCATTTCATGAAGTTTATCAGGGGTGGTGGCACATTCCTGCAATTCCAGCACTTGGGAGAGGCAGAGAGATCAGGAATTCAAAGTCATCCCTTGCTACAGAGGCTCAAATCCAGCCTGAGCTGTCTCAAAAAGCATTGCTTCCAAGGGAAAAAAAAAAGTAAAGAAAAATAAAACCAACTCATCTAAACACTATGTTTGACTTAGGTGACATTTTACTAATACTCAGATAGTTAACACATTCACACTAGGAAAACTACATTTTTAATCTATATATTTGTGAATAAATTTTTCTTTTTTTACAATTAAAATATTTTTATGTTCTAACAGAGGTTTATACAGTGATGACTTACTCCCGATAATTTATTCCTATCTTATTTTAATGAACACAAGGTTTTATTTTCATGCCCCTAAGGACACTATTAATATAAGAAATTCTAGTTCAAAGTTCATGGTCATAGCTCACTGACAAAAACGATATTGAATGACTAAACATTGTATGTATGTAAGAATATGTCACATAATTCGGAAATAGTAAGATCGATGAAAATTTTATTTCCTATCTATTCTCTTTTAAAGGTAACCAGGTGATAATTTTTCCATTAAGGATGCAAAATAACCAGAAAAGCCATTCATGATTGGTGAATTTGATCAGGACAGTCACATTTCCTATCCTGGGAACTGTCTCTTGCTAATCATCTGCCTGGCTACTTCTGTGGAGTGGTTGAGTGACTAGAAGCTGGCATGGCTGTTGAGTCTGTGATGGCTAAAAGATTCTAGAACTAGTTTATTGTTTAACCCTGAAATAAATCGATAAAGTCAAGCAGAATGTATAGCACAATACTTTAAAGGTATTAAAATGGGATAAACAAATGAAGGTTAATACTTAGAAAGTTTATTATTTCTTGACAAACACATATCAATGGCAGTCACAAAAAAGTGTAGTTGTGAACACTAAAACTGATACAGAAAGCACAATGCCCATGATGTTGAATAGAGAAAAACTCAGAAGGGGAGGAAGAAGAGGAGGAGGAGGCGGCGGAGGAGGAGGAGGTGTGATTATGATCATTATAATGGTTGGGATGTAGGCATCTGTAAATGAATATAAAAAAGTGGTTCTGTTATCAAGTGGTGGAGCATATAAAAATTTAAAAAAAAATTTGCTTGAAGCTCAGCTCCTTTGATAAAGGAAAGATGAATCACAATCAAGTGATTAATGCCATAGTTCAGGGGAAAATTTCAAGATCTTTTCCATTCCAGGAGGATATGGTGGTTCAATGCCACCATAGGTAACAGTTCAAAACTCTCTCTCTTTCTCTCTCTCACACACACATGCACACTCTCACACACAAATGTACACGTGTATGTATATATTATACATATATACATACATGTATAGTATGTGATCTCACTTTTATAGTTACTATGCTTTAACACAAAATCAAAACACACAGAACCATGAATGAGGTGATTCTCCATATTCATAGTTTTCAGTGACTTCTAATGCACAGGGACTGAGTTCAGCTCATTGTAGAATCACTTGGCTACAAGTAACTATGGAGAAGCTCTGGCCACCGGCAAATACTTTAAAATATGCTTTAATAAGAAGACAACGCAGATGCATGGATTTTAGACTTTCCCTTCCACAAAAGGCTGAAATAAACCTTGATTACTATAATATTGTTTCCTAGCCTTTCCTAAGGAGCAATGGAAATAAACAACAAAAGCTCTGAGACAGACTTCATCCTTCTGGGATTTTCCAGTAGACCCCAACTGGAGCACATCATCTCTGCAGTTGTCTTTGTCTTCTATATTGTGACTCTTGTAGGAAACACAACCATTATTCTAGTGTCCTATCTAGACTCTCAGCTCCATACTCCCATGTATTTCTTCTTGTCTAACTTGTCTTTCGTGGACCTCTGTTATACTACTAGCATTGTCCCACAGATGCTGGTAAATCTCTGGGGCCCAAAGAAGTCTATTACATATGGAGGGTGTGTACTCCAGTTCTTCTTTGCCCTGGACCTGGGAGCTACAGAATGTCTCCTCTTGGCTGTGATGGCCTATGATCGCTATGCTGCTGTCTGTCAACCTCTTCACTACACAGTAATAATGCACCCTGTTCTTTGCCTGAAGATGGTGGTGTCAGCCTGGCTGGGTGGTCTCAGCAGTGCATTAATTGTTTGTTCCTTGACTTTGAAGTTGCCAAGGTGTGGGCACCGGGAAGTGGATAATTTTTTCTGTGAAATGCCAGCATTGATCAAGATGGCTTGTGTGTATTCCAGAGTAATTGAGATTGTTGTGTTTACTCTTGGAGTCATATTTCTTCTAGTACCTCTATCTTTAATCCTCATCTCCTATGCAGTTATCACACAAGTTGTGATGAAGATCAGGTCAGCGGCAAGGTGGAGAAAGGTCCTTAACACATGTGGCTCCCACCTCACAGTGGTAACCCTGTTTTATGGAACACTCATTTATATGTATATGAAACCACAGAATACCATATCCCATGAGGAAGGACAATTTTTTACCCTCTTTTACACGATTGTCACCCCTAGCCTTAACCCTTTGATCTACACCTTAAGAAACAAAGATGTAAAGAATGCAGTGAGGAGAATTCTAGGAATGGACAAGCAGTCTATCAAAGTGTGAGGCCAATGGAAAAAATATTCCACCAGAATGTGGAGCTAGATCTTGGCTCTTGTCATGGTGGCAGAATTAGTCCATTCAGGATCATTTCCCTGACGTCATCGTCATCTGCCTTTAGGATTTTCTGAGGCACAATCTTGAATTCACTATGTTTAACTTCACAGCTACGGATGCAAGGTGGTCAGCTGCTTCATGTTTGTACTGCGATTCGGTGGATTTGTTGAAACTGGAGCCCTTTTTTCTTTAAGCTGTGTTTGTCATGTGTTTTATCAGATCAATGAAAAAGGCCATTATGGAGACGGAGGAGGGAAGGGGAACAAGGAGTAGCTGGAGAAGGTAGCTTTCAACAAACATTAAAGCTTTTAACCCTTTTATATGAGTTTAAGTGGATTTTGTGGCCACATGAAAACAATGAATCATGCTTTATGTTCTTGTGTGTTAACTGAGCTGTCTAAAGATAGAACAAATCCATCCATTTTTATTGTCATTGCTATTCTACTAACACATCATCTCATATTGCAGCACCAATAGAACGTGCAGGATCTATATTTTAGGCCCCTCTTAAAAATTCTCCAAAATTTAAATTCTAAAAGTACGTTCAAGTCAGTGTGCACACTCCATTGTTGACACTTGTTCTTGTATGAACATGGCAGCACTACGGCTGTGGTCCAGGGTCTCAGCACCAACAGTGCACTCCCTGAGAATTAATGGTATGAGATTACTGCTTGGCCCACAGCTGTTGTAAGGAGACTGCCACCTCCTGTCCTCAGTTTTGACTTTTGACTTACGAGGTATAGCCCCACCCAGCATTAACACTATGCTTATTTCTCCCATAAGGTTGTGTGACAAGTTGTCAGAGCTGATTGAAATCTCTCTTCAGGGAACAAACTCATCTGGTTGGCAACAGGCTTCATTATTTTACTTTGCTCAACATGAGATTCTTAGGAAAATCCCAGTTTCTTGGATTCCATTGTTTCAGTAGGCTGAGAGACTGAGTAGGGCTTATACATACAGATAAACAAAGAAGCAGAGTTATTGTTTAGAGTTTAACAAAAAGACAGGTTTAGTTAATGCCAGAAAGAGACATTACTGTAGGAACGCAGTCTTCAGATCATACATATCCAGGGGACTGGGAGAAATCTTTGGTGGACATTTATTTTTTTTTGCACACATTGCATACATGAACCCCTCAGGAGGAAGGCTTTATTGTTTTCCTATGGGATGGGAGTTTTGGAGTCATATCCCTGGCCATGTGAAAAGCACATATTCTCCTAGGACTTCAGACACTCAGAGTTTTCTCAGCTTCCTAGAATATAGTACCAGGACTCGTGTTAACATGGAAAGAGGAAATCTTGTGGGGCTGCACTCCTAGACAAAGAATGGCAGACAGGCAAAGACTATTGCGAGCAGGTGGTGTGTGTGTATGTGTGTGTGTGTGTGTGTGTGTGTGTGTGTATGTGTAACAGTAATAACCAAAGGAAAAAAGGCCATGATTTCCAGAAGGATTAAGAAGGGTTTGAAGAAAGGTAAGGGGAAAATGATGTGATTATATATTAATTAAAAAAAGAAAAATAAAAGGAGTAGGAGGAGGAGGAGGAAAAGGAGAAGGAGAAGAGGAGGAGGAAGAGGAGGCGGAAGAGAAGGAGGAAGAGAAGCAGGAGGAAGAGGAGGAGGAGAAAGAGGAGGAGGAGGACGGGTATCTTATTTCAAAAGGATTAAAGACCTCAAAGTGAAACTTGAAATGCTGAAACTAGTGGGTAAAACCTCCACATATGCAACACCCTACATGATAAAGATGTAGCAAGGGACTTCCAGAATAGGACTCTATTTATCTAAGGATGAAGGATGCCATGTGAGGAGTGTAACCTCATAAAACTAAAAGGCTTCTGCATAGCTAAAGACATAATAAAGTGAGGAAAAAGCCCAAAGAATGGGAGAGAATCTTTGCCAGCTATACAGCTATATAGATGATTAATATCCAGAATAAAGATCTCAAGAACCCAAAATGTCAAAACAAACAAACAAACAAACAAACAAACATTTCATTAAAAAATGGGTTATGGCTCTGAACAGGGAGTTCTAGAAAAAAAGTGGCTAAGAAATATCTCAAGTGTTTATCACCCTTAGCAGTTAGGAAAATGAAAGTCAAAACAACTTTGAGCCAGGCATGGTGTTGTACATCATAAATGCCAGCACTCAGGAGGCAGAGGCAGGAGGATCTCTGAGAACTTAAGGCTATCCTCATCTACGCATGAATTCTAGGACAGCCTGTGTGCCATAGAGGGACCACGTTTCAAAACCCAAACAAAGCAACACTCCCTGAAACAACATTGAGATTTCATCTTACTCCAGTCATACTGATGAAGATCTACAAAACAACTGACATCAAATGATGGGAAAGATGCGGGAATCTGGGTGGTGGTGGCACAGACCTTTAATCTGAACCCTCGGGAGGCAGAGGCAGGTGGATCTCTGTGAGTTCGAGGCCAACCTGGTCTACAGAGTAAGTTCCAGGATAGCTAGGGCTACACAGAGTAACCCTGTCTTGATCTCCCACCCTAAATGTGGGGAATAGGGGAAATTTCATTCACTGTTGGTGAGACTGCAAACTGGTGCAGCCACCATAGGGCACAGCTATACCACTCATTGGCATATGGGTAAAGGACTCAACACCCCATTCCACAGATATTTGCTTAGCCATCTCCATTACTACTCTATTCCCAATAGCTAAGAAATAGGAAAAAAACCCTTAACTATCCTACAACTAACAGATATATGATGAAAATATGGTACATGTACACAATGGAACATCATGCAATTATATCAAAACTGAATTATGACATGACCTGAAATATGCCTCCTTGAGGACTAACTTTCACAGGAATAGGATACAGGTTATATGAAGGAGAAAATGGGAAAAGTGTGTGTGTGGGGTGGGCTTTAATTCAGGAGGGAACAGAGGGTTTAATATAGAAGGAGAGGGAGATAGAAGGGAAAAATAACAGTAAAAATGTTTGAAAAAGCTATAAGGAATTATTCTTTCTTATATTTTTGTTGTGAGCCTAGGCTTCAATGGCTGAGCTACCTCTCCAGCCAGAATTATTTCTTCTTTACCTAAAATTACATGTAATCCATATAAGTCTATGCATATACATATACAGTTAAGTGAAGTTTTACCAGTTGGGCAGACAATGTTACCCTCAAGAGTGACAGACTAACTAAAACCATAGAAAAGCATGAGAAACGTCCTTTCAAGCAACATGAGTTGTTGCGGATGCCCTTAGTTGAGGAAACACAATATTCAGAATATCGGAGTTGGCCATGACCTGAAATCCTCCTCCGTGAGGACTTGCACAGTATTGGAAGCTGCTATGAAAGTTTACATGGGAAGGAAGCAATCAATAGTTTCATCTCGCTGTGATATCTGTGATCCACAACAATGACCAGCATGGTAAGACATTCCTAAGAGTCCAATAGTGGCACTCATATCTTGATGCTAGCCCAACAGCTGTCTATTTAGATTTAGGGCCAGCTAAACAGGAAGGAAGTCACAGTTCCTAGCCATCTACTCAGGGCTAGTAAGGTTATGGAGCTTAGAGGAGAATGTGCTACCACTACTCTACTAAATCAACAAAGTTCCTAACTGCTTTGCAATTACTTGTCATTACATCCATAGATAAGTGTAGTGCTCATTCCTTATCAGAGAAACTTCTCTGCAGCAGAGAGAATTACAGAAAACCGCAGTTGGTCAAAACAAGTGGTCATGGGGTTCCTAGCCCTCAGTGACCGTTATATAACACAACTCCTATACCTAAGTTTCAGGGAACATCGCAGAAGAGGGGATGGAAAGATTGTCAGAACCAGAGGAGCAAGATGTCTGCTATGAGATTGTGTCTCCGAGAAATGTCAGGGAAACTAAACCTATGAAGCGAACAGGACCTGCTTAAGCAGAGTGATATCCACAGACATGCTACCACCGAAGTGGACAAAGTCATAGAGCTGCACTTCTAAGCAAAAAATGATAGTCAACTAAAGAATCCTAAAAGCTGGAGGATTAGTCTTTATCAGGGTGAGCCATCTAACTAGTCATCCAATGCCAATTGCTCACCTCTTAAATCACATGCATATAAGTAAGACTACACTCACACACACACACACACACACACACACACACACACACACACCACAAATTTATACACCCCCCCACAAATTTATAGACACACACACACATACACACAAACATACACACACATACACACACACACACCACAAATTTATACACACACACACAAACACATATACACACAACACATAGACACACACATGCACACACACATACACACATACACGCACACACAAATACACACATACCTCACAAATTTATACACACACACATATATGTAAGCTTAAGAGCTCATGGGAGGGTATGGGCTAGGTGAGGGTTTAGATGGAGAGAAGAGAAAGGGCCAATGAAATGGTAAAATCATATTTTAGTGAAAAGAAAACCCGGCTCTTCAGTTTATTTACATGCTCCGCCATTTTGCAAGGATCAGAAAGCATATTAACTTAGTTTCCCCCCCCCCCATTTGTTGTTTGCTAATTGAGAACCTTGGAAGCAGTTGTGACACTGACACCCACCAATGTCCCATTTTGGGAAGCCTATCTACCTAATGCCTCCATGCACTCAGAAGAATCTTTTACTCTTCGCTCTCGATGGATTTAATGTCTGTAAAAGAAGAGATGAAAATCATGAGTCTAAATGTAGTGAATCAGTGAAAGAGTCAACAGAAGAAAGGAAAGTCATGTTTGCAATCCATCTTAAATCTAGGAAATTAAGGCCTAGAAGCATTGTGTGATTAGAGTCTGCTCTACTTATTCTTTATTTGAGACGTGATAACTACTGTAATCCAGGTAGTTCTGGAACTCTCAATTCTGTTTCGGCCTACTCAGTGTTAGTATGACACTGTATTATAGCTGAGATTTTTTTTTTTAATGAAGGAAAAATGTGAGATTCAAATCTGGTCTGAGTTGTAATCCAGTGTTTGTCTTCTCCATCCTTTCTCCTTTAACTACTGTATGTGATTTTTTTTTTTTTAAAAAAGATTTATTTATTTATTATATGTAAGTACACTGTAACTGTCTTCAGACACACCAGAAGAAGGCAACAGATCCTATTACAGATAGTGGTAGGCCACCATGTGATTGCTGGGATTTGAATTCAGGACCTCCAGAAGAGCAGTCAGTGTTCTTAACCACTGAGCCATCTCTCTAGCTCTGTATATGCCTTTTAAAAGTGTTGATCCTATGGTGTGGAGCTTTTGCCAGTGTTGCAAATCTCATGAATGCTGACCCAACCCCTTGTTCAAAAAGCAATTTATTAAAGCGAAAATTCTATTTAATTATTTATTAACATTATTTATTGACATTTACATCTCCAAGCATAGGTTATTCATGTGAGATCAGGTTGGTTAGCTCTCATAAGCATTGATTTATTGTTAGAAGTTTATCATTCAATAACAATTCAATAGATACATTTTCTGCAATGATCTAAATTCCTAAATTCAGATAATCAAAAATATCTGCAATATTAATTTAATTTCTAGTCTAAATGTAGACAACTCAAACCAAAGGGCAATCAAAATTAGACACACATGTGAATAATTCTGGAGAGGCAGTGTAACACTCTTCTGGAGGTCTATAAATATTCTATGTTTTGTATATTTAGTTTATTGAAACTAGGAAGTGATTATTATATAATTGTACTTACTTACTCACAAACCTTGCAAAAATTAGAGAAAATTTATAAAATGCAACAATGAGTAAGAAGATATCCCTCCCACAGAACTTGCCATCTCTGTTGTGGGATGGTGAACTATCTTTTGAAAATAACTTTGACAGAGATATGAAGGGCTTTAAGATGAAGAAACTCACAACATACTATAGTGTACTAACTGTATTTTATGTGAGATATTATACTGTTATTTGCCATGGATTACCCCAGTCTGGTATAGGGGTTCCTGGGATGAGGGCCCTCTAAGGCTAGGTAGGTAAGGATTCAGTGGTGACAAACAGAGACAAACACAGAGCCAGTTTGAATTTGAGTGTATTTTGCTGCTCTTAATCAAGGGTTAGTATACATACACAAGCAATTGTTACAATTTTGAGAAGATATGTTCAATGAAACAGTCATGGATAGGACAGATATCATCATAGTCATTTGGCACAGTAAAGCACAAAAATCATCCAAGGCTAGTGGCACAATCCCAAGAGCAGGTTAATACATTTTTATGGTCAGTTATTATTTAACATCTAGTACCTGTTCTTTTTTTGTGAATCTTCAAACCTAAATTTCAACTATTTAAATTCTTTTTACTTAAAGCTTTCTAAAATAATATACCAAAGCCCACTTCCGATGAGACACATGTAGCCATATGAAATTTATTGTTGGAAAAGTTTTTATCTATCAATATTATCTTGTAAATGATCTATAAAGTGAAGCGCTGGTTTCCTGGGAGATAAGGTCATGGCTAGTGCTCCCATCTCAAGGGATGGTCTCATACCCATTATTCTCACTAAAGATTTTAGCCCAGGCCATCAGGAACATCTCATAAGTAAGAAAAAGAATAAAAGAAGATAAAACAGATAAATTGCCATGAGAACTACAGCTCAATATTTTATCTCTGGCCAAGAGTTCCACAACCGGTTCCAGGAGGCCACCTTCCCCTGAAGTTTTCATCTCAGTCTGTGGAACTTATACAGATTCTACTGGAGTTAGTGTGGCAGTTATTGATGACTCTTCCTTCTTCACATTTCCAGAATTATAAAGCAATAGAGGAAAAAATGACACTTTTAGATTTCATCAAGGTATTCTGTTAAATCCATCTTGGCTTATTGAAATTACCTATCTTCTATCTATCTATTTATCTTTCTTTCTTTCTTTCTTTCTTTCTTTCTTTCTTTCTTTCTTTCTTTCTTTCTTTCTTTTTTTCTTTTCTTTTCTTTCTTCCTTCCTTCCTTCCTTCCTTTCTTTCTTTCTTTCTTTCTTTCTTTCTTTCTTTCTTTCTTTCTTTCTTTCTTTCTTTCTTTCGAGACAGGGTTTCTCTGTGTAGCCCTAGCTGTCCTGGGATTCTCTTTGTAGCCCAGGCTTATTTTGGACTCAGAGATCCACCCACCTATGTCTCCTAAGTGCTAGAATTAAAGGTGTGTATCACCAATGCCTAGATAATTTATTGAAAGTATAAAGAAGAGCGCTTTTAGAGGAGGATATAAAATAATAGAAAATATCGAAGTTTAAATGAAATACTATTTTCCACAAGAGATGAATGTCATGATATATGGAAATAAAGTTCCATTTACCTTGTGAAATTTCATCAATCTAAACATTGCAATAACTCTTTAAGACTCACACAAATTTCACAGACAAATGCCAAAATTCTAACAGCTGTCAAATTGATCATATTCTCTTTTCATTAAAGTTGAGATAACCATGGAATAAAGTTTTTTAATGGATGAATAAGAAATAAGCAAGATTGTGTTGTCACCTTTTAATTTATTTTATTATATGTATTGTGTTTGCCAGAAAAGATGGCTGTGCACCACATGTGTGCTTTGTGCCCTTGGGCCCAAAAAAGGGTGTCAGAACCCCTGGAACTAGATTTATAGACAGTTGTGAGCTGACATATGGGTGCTGGGAATCAAACTCAGGTCCTCTGGAAGAGCAGCAAATGTTCTTAGAGAGACTTGGGTGTCTCTCTAGTCTGTGTTATCACTTTTAAAGCACATTAATTTGTGCCCATTCTTTACTTATCTCAGAGAAAGTAGTAGACAGTTGCAAAAGATATTAGTGCCAGTCTCACTGAACGAAGATGGAAGAAGTCCCTCATTTGGGGGTTTGTCATGACGGCTGCCATGTATAGTGCACTATCTGAGCCAAATATGAATGTATCTTTGCATGATGTCTCAAAAGATTAAGTATATAAAATTATGTATAGGGCAAGGGATATAGTGCAAGTTGGTAGAGCGCTTACTTAGCGTGTATGAAGCCTTGTGTTCAATCCCCAGCACGACACAGACTGGCCGTGGTTGCATACGCTTTTAATCCCAGTGCTTGGGAGGTTGAAACAGGAGAATCATCCTTAGTTATGTAAGGCATTTGAGACTATCTTAGTTTCATGAAATCCTATCTTAAAAACAGAAAAACAAATGAACACCACAAATCACTCATAAACTGCTATTTAATTGTACAAAATGCAATGCTCATGGAATTGTTTTGGTCAATATTTTAGAATATGTGAGCATTACCATTGAAACTACACAAGGAGACGCAGCAGATTCCATGGGGGGCTCCCACAGAAATTAGAATGCATTCAAGTTTACATTCAGAGCCCCTTTGTGTTAGATTTTAGCAAACAGATGCTTAGTGACATGTATTCCCTGAGAATATGCTACTGGTTAGAAACATGGAAGATCTACTTAGTCTTCCAAGTTGTTTGCATCCAGAAAAGCTCTATATGTGAGAATTACTTTAGCCATTAGTCTTTAAGATCCAAGGATTACTTTCCTTATTCAAATCTGAACCAGAGAACTTCCTTTGTCGCTTTACTCTCTCTAATACTTTTCCATGGCTTCTAGTTTCTCTTTATTTCTGCAAATCTGTGGTAAAACCTCGTGAGTTTTTTCAGTGCATCTTTCATGTCTCTGTTCCTTAGGGTGTAAATGAGGGGGTTGAGACTTGGAGTGATGATGGTGTAAAAGAGGGTGAGGAACTTGCCCTGGTCCTTGGAGGCCCTGTGACCGGGTTGTAGGTACATGTAGATGATAGTACCATAGAATATGGAGACCACAGTGAGATGAGATCCGCAGGTATTCATTGCTTTCTGTTGCCCTGCCTTTGACTTCATGTTGAGCACAGTTTTGGCTATGTAGCCATAGGAAATAAGAATAAGGATGAGAGGCGTAAGGACAATGACAATGCCTAGAGCAAAAACAGACAATTCAACTGTTGTAGTGTCTACACAAGCTATCCTGACCATGGCTGGCAACTCACACAAGAAATGGTCTAGGAGGTTGTGTCCACATCGAGGCAAATTCACAGTGAGTGTGCACAATACTACAGAGTTGGCCAAACTAATACCCCAGACCATGACTATCATCTTGATACACAAGTGTGGATTCATGATTACAAAGTAATGCAAGGGCTTACAAATAGCTGTGAAACGATCATAGGACATGACAGCCAGGAGCAGACACTCAATGGAGCCCAGCCACATATACACATAGAGCTGAACAATACAACCCACAGAGCTGATGGTCTTTTCGGGTCCCCACAAGTTAACCAGCATCTGAGGGACAATGCTTGTTGTGAAACACAAATCCAGGAAAGATAAATTCCTGAGGAAAAAGTACATTGGTGTGTGGAGATTGGGATCCAGGAGGGATGCAAGAATGATCGCGGTGTTACCCACCAATGTAACAATGTAAAAGAAGGTCACAATTCCAGAGAGGATCATTTCCAGGTCAGGGTGGTCAGAGAAGCCAAGCAGGATGAAACCATGCAAAGCACTGTAATTGCTTGGGTCCATAGTCTTTCAGTGTTTATAATCTACAGTAAGAAGAATAGGAGAGGGAGGTAGAGGGAAAGCAGTGGTCAGGGTGACAAGGAGAACAAGAAATAAGTAGTTAGTTAGCCTATGGAGTAATTGGTAAGATACAGAATTAGCTGCAGGGACACAAATTAGGTTAATAATTGAAAGAATTAATGTATACAAGTTGCCTATTATAGCCAACTTCTCTGGTGCCTGTTGAGGATTCTTTAAATGCAAATGAGTTTAATAATTGACTTTATTTTATTCTGAGACCTTGAAAAGAGGTTTCTCATATCCAGATCTGGAATTCTTCATGTGCATATCTGAAAGTTTGGAAATGATAAGATTGTAAAAATAACCTGACTCTTAGGTTTCTTGTAAAGGTAGTTAGAGTATCATGAAGATACTTTCTTATTTGGTCATTGAAGTTATGTATAAAATTTAGTTATTTTGTTGAAGTCAGATTAAAAGTAAAAGTTTTCTTCATTCTTTTTCTCTTTCTTTTTTTTTTTTAACTCTTATTGGATTATGATGAGAAAAGTTACATGATTTCAATTTATCTGAATTTGTTAACATTTAAAAACATAATTTAAGTAAATAGAATTAAATCACATTCTTGTTTCCCTTTTGTACCCCCACTCCTCTCAGATACCCCCCTTCAATACCTACAATATCTTTTTTGTCATATTCCTTAAAATTTAGAAAATATTATAACAATACAAATAAGTATTATAAAAGTTGTTTGATATAAAACGACAATCAATTTAACAGTCTTATGTAGATGCTCGTCTACAGCAACAGTGAAAATACATTTTTCTCCATATAAGTTTTAAATAACTCTAAACATATTAACTGTATACTTCAAAATAATACATCACTACTGGTATTTTCCTAAATGAACATAAATATATAAAGTCTTTTTGTTTGTTTTGTATTTAGTAGAGCTTAAAATCTTGGCTCTTACTGTGGTACAAGCCCAAAATAAGAACAATTTTTAGACAATGGATTTCATTGTAATAAGGCTGTACTTCAATGACCCTCATATCACCAAAGGATTTTACCTCCATCGTAGCTAAGCTGAGAGTTGATAGTTCTGCTGCACCAAGAAATGAATTGTAGGCTGGATTTTTGGATACAGACTTCCTGCTATGATCAAAGATATTTGACTTGAGTGAGTGACTTTATTCTCAGCCCACAGAGAACAAGTTACATTCATTTAAGAAATGGTGTAGGTATTAATATGGTCTATCCATAAAATCATTCACCAACTGATTCAATGAACAATGATTCTGCTTGGAGGGTGACAGGGACATTGGGTGAGGGTAAGAATTTGGTTCATTAGTTGTGATAATTTGGAAAAGCATTCATCTCAAAGAAAGAGTAACTTATAAAGTCCTCTTCTTCAAACTTGATACCAGAGTTACAAACATCAGGCAAATCATTCAGTCTCACTCTTTGTTGTTCTCTTACAAGCCCCTTCCCAATTTAATTGTCTATGTTTCTTTTGGGTATATAAATACTTTTGAAATATATAAGCTGTTCTGAAAACCATAGTATAGTGTAAAGACATGAAATAAACAATACTACTAATAGAGAGGCTGAGATAGGAGAAGCAAGCTTTCAAGACCCTTATGTTGTACACAGCAAGACACTGTCACAAACAAGCTGAAAGTGTATATAGATTGTACAATGTTGGACCTATTTCTCCAATTACCAAATTAGAGAGACCATTAGATGACTCTTTTTCTCTTTCTAAGAGAGCTTTCGGTGCTCTGTTTATTATGTAAGTGACCTAGAAGTTTTCCCAGGCCTCTCTATCTTTCAATATGCTCAGTCTTTCTTCTTACTAAGTCTGACAGATTTGAATAGAAAAATATACTTTATACATTCCACTTTAAAAAATTTCAGCCACTGTCCTCCTCATGGAAACTCGTATGCTACCTGGTCCTGATTTGTGTCTTTTGCCATCACACTGTCACAGGGTTCACCAAAGGTCTTTTCACCCATGTGCTTCACACGTATCAGCTGATTTCAGAAGTACTCTCATTTTAAAGATAATCTTGTACACCTGCATGCTTTGGTACCTGTGTAAACATTATTATTTATACCCTACATGCCAATTTTCACATCCACTGTCCTCCCTTCTTTCAAGTATCTCAAAGGTCATTCCTATGTAAAGCTGTGTATCTTCTTCATTGTGGGGAAAAATATTAGTGTACCTTTTAAAACTCAGCATGGTTAACAGGCTCATGTTAGAACTCAGATAAACATCCTTTCTCTTTTGTTGATTTCGTCTGCAGAACTCTTACAGGCTGCCAACAGACGTGGAGTTAAAGGACTTTCAAGAGTTTGAATTTTAGACGAGAGACACTGACTGTGTGACACCTGCAAATGGCACAAAATCCTTTTCTTGGAATAAGCCAGGGAGGTGAACTTGTGATACCTGTTGTTTTAATAAAATGTTTTCTCCCCTTGCTAGGTAGTGTGTACATATTGTTATGAAAGTTGTTCAGCTGAAGTGTTGGTTGCTCCAACTGATCATGAATGACTTGCTCTCATTCATGTGTACTTTATAACCTTACTGTCAGTGACTTCTCTGGCCTTGTTCTCAGTCTCAATTTATAGTGTCAATGCAGAAGCTTCAAAATAGAACATAGAAACTATTTGTTCTCTGAATGTGACGCTCTAACCATCCATTTCTGTGCCCTTTAGCCTGGTGTGTTTTGAATCAACTTTCTTGTTATGTTTTTAAACAGGCCTTGTTGCATTCCCTGATAGGGTGAAGGAGTTTCTTATTGAAGAACTGTACTATGCTCATAATTCTATTATAAATATTATCCTCACTGTCCTGCTTGTATACAGAAATGGTAATACCGTTTTATCACTGACATTTGAAACTACAAAGGGCTGCTTACTTCTAGGTGGTACTTCAAAGACACTCAAAGGGTTGAATGTTCTTTCTGTGAACTATTTCTTTTCTATTTCTTTTCTTCTAAGCATGGTACACATAAGTTTCCACCCTTAAAAAGAAATCTTTTATTTATGTCTCATCTCTCCCAATCATTTACTGTGTGATACCAGAAAAATGTAAGAAAACTCCTGAATTCAGTTTTCCATTAAAAAAAATGGGAACAGTGCAAATCCCTATTTGTAGGGGTTAAAAATATCAAATGACCAAAAACTATGTGCAGCTTAGAATAACTCAGGGGCACAAGAATTGGTATTAAAAATAATTTATAATCACACAAAGTGTGGGTTAAGATTGTCTAGCATTCTCCCAAACACTGGTAAACTTTAAGAAAGCAGGCATGTTCTGTGAGGTTCTTTTCTCCGTCCACTATATCTGATATATGCCCAACATATTTATCTGTTATTTTTAACAAATAAAAAATACTCTTGGAGGAATGGATGGAGGGGAAACGGTGGTTGTAATATATTTTATGAGAAAAGAATTCATTTTCAATAAAAATACAGTCTAAACAATAGATAATCATGTACAGTTATTATATTTTTCCATTAAAATTTGGTCTTACGTTGTGTGACATTACTTAAGGAGTGGTAATAAGTAATAGATGAATGAAAGATAATTTTATCTGTACAAGATCCCTGATGTCTTACCTGTCCATTGCTGGGGTCCGGGATGCTGAGAGCAGTGTTATTTCAGTGTTCCTTCTCCAGGGCTGACCCATCTCTGGGTAGTGCCTCTATCAGGAGGCTATCCTGATGGTGTTGCCTAAGTGACTCCAGCCCAGGGCTACAGCTGTCACTGGCTCTCCTTGATTCCTTTACCTTTAGAAGAAAATGGATACATGCTGTGATTGTAGAGAGATATGCAAACCCACCAGATGATCCAGACTAAAAAACCATCCTTCAGTTGACTTCCCTGAGGTGCTATGGAAAGGCCAGGCAATGGAACACTGGCACAATCACCTTGATATTTTACTAAGAGAGATTTAAGGGTGGAAAATTTGCAGGGCATGCAGGAAAACTGAAGGACAGAAGATTAAAGAATATATTTTCAGAATTTTTTTCTAGGCTATGAATGCATTACAAATAAAATGGGTCCTCTTCATGTATATTTGGAAAACTAAGCTTATGAGAAAAATTACCTGTATAAAATGACCTTATCGTGACAGCACACACTGATGCTAGGAGTAAGTTTGCTTTGAGCAGATGACCTTAAACAAGGCATCTCATTTTCAATATCATGTGCCCTTCCCTCTTCTAGGTCTCAGTAGTTGCCCCAGATACCCCGGGTTGGAACTGTTGGCTCTGGAAGAGAAGGTGCGTGCTCCAAAGCTCCAGGCAGCAAGTCCAGGGTCATTATATTTGCATCTTCATTCTGTTGTCTTGGCGACCATGAGGAGTGATTAAATTCAGCAGTGCCCATTACTGTTAATTTTGTTGTTGTCTCATAGGACACTTATTTAAACTGGAGGTCCCGGACAAGTAAGAACTCTACAGATTTTTATGAGTTAGTTTGCAACTATCAGCTGTGTTATTCTCCTTAAAGTATAGTTCCATGAGGCCAAGAATTAAATGAAATTTAATAAAAGGACACAAATTAACTGCCAATGATCACATGTGAATAGCTTCTTGTCACTGAGCAAGAAAACAACTTACACTGTTTTCCTCTGCACGGAAGGGGCCATTTTCCAGTGTGTTGCTTTGATGGATCAATCATGGGCAGAGTTTTGGGCTAGACGCCTTTGTGGTTCCTATGATCAGTTACATAAACTTGAGACAATTACTTAAGTCCCTGTGCATTATCTTAATATCTAGATTGTAAAAGGACATCTCTTAAAGTTTTATCATAAAGATCAAGTAAGCTTGAGATACACAGTCATCATGCAAATGAAAGTTATATTTTATGATTTCAAGCCATTGAGGCACCTTGTGCTGCAATAATACTTACTTTTTATCAGTTTGAGGAAAGCTGATACCAATATCTGATAAAAACACCTGAGATTATCTTTTTCCATGTCAACCCTTTATGATTTTATATATGATATGTATATATTTTATGATCTATTTTTTCTCATTTTTTTGGATTCCTTGCCTTCTATTTATTTTATAATTTTCTTACGTATATGAGTACAATTATAGCTGTCTTCAGACACACCAGAAGAGGGCGTCAGATCCCATTACAGATGGTTGTGAGCCACCATGTGGTTGCTGGGATTTGAACTCAGGACCTTTGCAAGAGCAGTCAGTGCTCTTAACTGCCGAGCCATCTCTCCAGCCCCCATTTTATAATTTTTTATAACAAATTTTAAGTTCAAATATATTTTAATTATATTCTTCCCTTCCCAAAAAATTATCCAGTTTCTCTTCTCCTCTCTAGGAATCTGACTTTAAATTCTTCCAAAAAACAAAACAGCAATGAAAAACCAAAACAAAACAAAGAAAAAACCAACCACCACCAACAAAAATATATCCAAATTGCAGTACAACAAGAAAACACTTGAAACCTAGAAAAGAAAATACAACATAACCTTAATACAGGACCAACTCATGAACCACCACGACAAAAGTCACCAAAGTCTAATGAAACTGAAGCAGAAACACACAAAAACTCTGGTGTCCAGTTCCTTTCCATTGGAGAAAACTGATTTTCCTTTTCCAAGCAGCTATAAAAACAGTACCACTGTTAACTGTGACTTGAGTGGCTGTATCTTCACTCTTTCATTTGCTCACACATTGTTTTTCTATAGTAATAAAATAAAATCCAATAATATAAAACAAAACTGACCCCTCAAAGTTTGAGAAATTACACCCAAAGAAGGAAAAGAGCTCAAGAGAGTGCACAAGAGTCAGAGACCTACTCATTTGCACTCTTGAGAATCCCATAAAAATACTAAATAGACAGCTATAATATGTACACAGAGGACCTGGTGCAGACCCATGCAGTCCCTGTGCATGCTGCTTCAGTCTCTGTGAGTTCACAATTGCTCATGTCAATTTAGAGTGCTTTGTTTTCCTTCCTGGTGTTCTCAATCCCCTATGACTCTTCCATTCCTTCCACCTCCTCTTCTACAGGGTTCACTGAGCTCTATGGGGAGGCATCCATTCCATTTAGGGCTGAGTGTTTCAAGGTCTCTCACTCTCTGTGCAATGTCTAGCTGGGGGCGGGGGGGTCTCTATACTTTTTTCATCTGCAGCAGAAGGAAGCTGAAGTGGAAATTTCTGGTTTCTTCGGAGACTCGCTTGTGTCCTGTGATGTTTTTCTGGTAACTGTCTTGTGAAAGGATGTTTAGCTGAAGCAGACATGTGATGTTTTTCTCTGGAAGCTGCCTGGTGAAAGGGCATGTGATACTTTGCTGAAATGAACACCTGAGTAGGTGCACAATGTTTGGAAAGAGTTTAAGTATAACCTAACATACAGTGGATGACACTCTTGCTTTGATTTGCCTTGAAACTCTTTGCTGGTCATTGTTGGGCTTCACAGATGCTGGTCTTTGCTAATGACACTCTCGGATTGATTCACCTTGCTTTCTTTGCTGATCTTTATTTGTAGAGAGATATATGCAAAGATGGCATTTTGGCTGTTTCTTGACACTTCCAAGGACTTGTGATGGTTGGCAGAGCCTCCATGTTTCTTCTGGATTGAGCTGTGTCTACAAATTTGTGGTTGGTGTTTTGCTTGTGGACCGGACTGCTGACAATGGAGATTGATATCACCCCAGAGAACTATTTCTAAACAAGTTCACAATCCTTGTTTCCTATTAACCTTTTTTCCTCTACCTCTGATGAGTGGTGGGCTAGAAGGGAGGTTGAAGCAAGAACCATAATTAAAGTAGGTTTTGAAAAATCTAAGCCTACAAGAAGTGTTTCTGGTGGTGGCTGAGCAGATACTGAGCCTATTTGTCTATCTGGGTCTAGGAGACCTCTTCATTCAGGATGCTTTTTCTCTAGTTTTGTCCATTTACCTGAAACTTTCATGATGTTGCCGGCATGTTTTTAAATGGTAGAGTAATACTCCATTGTGTAAATATACCACATTTCCTTTATTCATTCTTCTGTTGATGGGCATGTAGGTCATTTCTAATTTCTGCCTATTATGAAGAGAGCAGCAATGAACATAGTTAAGCATGTGTCTTTGTGGTAGGATGAAGCGTCCTTTGGGCATAGGCCCAAGAGTGATATACTTGGTCTTGTGGTAGATTGATTCTCACAAGCAAGGTATGAGTGTTCCTCTTATTCCACATCCTCACCATCATGGGCTGTCCCTTGTTTGGTTGATCAGACATTCTGACATGTATAAGATGAAATCTCAAAGTAATTTTATTTTCATTTCCTGATGGCCAAGGATATTGATATATTTATTTTTTTCTTATTCTTTAACCTTTTTTTTACAATTCAGTTGTCGACCATTCCTCCTCCCCATCTCCAAGAGGATGTCACCACCTACTCCCACCCCCACCCCCTCCAAACCTTCCCACTCCCTGGAGCCTCAAGTCCCTCAAGGGTTAGGTGTGTCTTTTCTCACTGAGGCCAGAGCAGGCAGTCTTTTGTTGTATATGTTCGGGGACCTCGGACCAGCTCATGTATGCTGGTGGTTCAGTGCCTGAGAGATCTCGGGAGTCCAGGTGGTCTTCCCCTATGGGGTTGCCCTCCTCCTTAGCTTCTTTAGGCTTTTCCTTAATTCAACCATAGGAGGCCCCAGCTTCTGTCCATTGGTTGGGTGTAAGTATTTGCATCTGACTCTTTCAGTTGCTTGTTAGACCTCTTGGAGGGCAGCCATGCTAGGCTCCTGTCTGTAAGCACACTAGAGCATCCGTAGTAGTGTCAGGCTTTGGAGCCTCCCCTTGAGCTAGATTCTAACTTGGGCTGGCCACTGATCTTCCTTTCCCTCAGTCTTCTCTCCATTCTTGTCCTTGCAGTTCCCCTAGACAGGAACAATTCTGGGTCAGAGTTTCTGAACATGGGAATGGCAACCACATCCCTCACTTGATGCCCTGTCTTTCTACTGGAGATAGACTCCACAAGTTCCCTCTCCCCACTGTAGGGCATTTCATCTAAGGTCCCTCCCTTTGAGTCCTGAGTGCTCTCACCTCCCAGGTCTCTGGTGCATCCTGGAGGGTCCCCCACCTCCTATCTCCCAAGGCTACCTGTTTCCATTTTTTTCTGCTGCCCTCAGGGCTTCACTCCTGTTCCCCACCCCAATACCTGATCATGTTCCCCTTTCCCCCTCCCTGTCCCCTCATCTACCCAGATCCCTCCCTTACTCTGTAGCTCCCCCCC